>JAYXIM010018576.1:0-88966 GCA_037575425.1 Anastrepha fraterculus
TTGCTTTCGATTTTGTATTAATATCCCATTTTTTTTAGCTGGTTTAAAAAATATATAAGAGAAATAAATCATCTTGTCTACTTGCCTACTGTCTAGGTGAACTTTCTTCCATAGCCGAATTGGTATGTATACAGAGTTGCCATTAAATATCAGATGGTATAACTGTTGCATTTTTCTAAGAGCCTTCGCAAGTAATGACAAACCTTCATGAGAGTTTGTGCTTAAAAAACGAAAACAAAAAAAGTTTGCTTGAAAAAACCTCATGCCGTTTTTAGACGGCATTAAACTATCCATTTGTGGAATACAGTCAAGATATACACCAAAAACCATAGGAGAAGTTCCGCCAAACTATTATCAAAAGATGTGTGTGCCAATGAGGTATAACTATCTATGCGAGCCGTCGTAGCCGAATGGGTTGGTGTTTGACTACCATTCGCTAGTGCCCGTATTCGAAAGTCGGGGTATGAAACATCAAACATAGAGTCAGTTTTTTGTTCAATTGTGGCCGCCCCTCGGCAGTCAATGGCAAACCTCCGAGTGTATTTCCGCCATGACAAAAACGCCTCATAAAAAATCATCTGCCATTCGGAGAAGACTTAAAACTGTAGGTCGTTCTATTTGTGAAGAAACATCAAGACCCACACCACAAAATAGGAGGATAGCTGGGCCAAACTCCCAAGAAAGAGTGTAAGCGCCAATTACAAATTTCGTATCGCTTCAACTTCCTTAATAAGCAGCATTCCTTTTAAATATCTAGTGTTTTTGGTGGTATAGGCCGCATTATGTATCTGGAAGCCAGACAACATTTCCCAATTAGTTAATGAACACAGTTTTAAAAGATCCATGTCAAAATAGAAGGCTTGCTTTAAAAAAGCATTCACACTACCGCTATAGGCAAACTTATTGACCGCTGAAAAGTTGTATCCAATAAGATTTTTATGTATGGTGCCAAGAATGCTGAAAGAACGCTTAAAGCTTTTGCACTTTTTTGTGAAATAAATAATTTATAAGGTTTAACATGGTTTCGTCTGTGGGCGTTCTGCGTCGGTAATCGCAACTGGCTGATTTCTCTCTATTTTGTCGTTCATCATTTAAAACTGGTCATCAAATAGACGTTGTACACATAGTAAAACTTTTGATTCTGTGTCAAGTAGTATATTTTTCCTTTTTTGTTCAAGGTCCTACCTGTCCAAACGAACCCCTTCATTACCACCTTTGGTGTGTTTTAGTGTACCATTCTTGCTTTTCTTAATGGCAATTTGTATCCGTTTTAACTTCGCTTTATTATCTCTCTAGGTATGTCCTAGGTACCAATTCCAATTTGTGCTTCGGGCGACGTTATGAACGAGATTGTAAAGATCCTTATACTAAAAAAACGCTTGTATAATATCTCTGATTGAAGCCAAAGTTAGAATATATGTAGGATAAAATGCGACCCCTGCTACGGCATACCATTTCTAACACGACGTAACAAACATTCCCAGTAACTGAATTCGGACGCCACAGATGTTTTTTTCAGAGATACAATAGACATTGGAGCCAACGCCGAGTGGTGAACAGTGAGGTGACATGTGAGCGAGTTCAATAGTGGACGTATTAAATGAACAATGAACTATGTAATAGATTTACTATTTAGGCTATAACTAATAACTTTGTAAATAATTGCTAAATAATAAAGAATTCCTGCATATTATATCTCAATAATTTGGAATCCAATTTATACTGTTTACTTCCAAAGGATTGAAAGAGTTCAACGCAAACTTTGCCCGGTTTGCTCTGCAATCTCTTCATTTTCACGAACCAATTTCATCTTATGGGACGCTTTGCAACATTTGTTAAAAAACTTGGAAATCCCATTCCTCAAGGCACATAATACACCCACTAATGTTTGTATATTCTCCAACCGGTTTTCCGTTGCCTGTTAAAATTTTTAAGTCAAACTATTTAAATTACGCACCTTTTAATACGTCTCTTAGTGGAATTAATAGAATTTTTAATAGTTTGCATCTAGATTTCGCCCTTTTATGTAAACTTAAATCAAATTACTTTTAAGTCGACATGGAAGAAGGTGCCGTCTGTGAATTGTTCACTACTGACATCTAGACATCAATTTTGAAAGACCCTTTAGAAACAGACAGGTGGCAGAAAGAAGAGGTATCGATGCAAACGCCATACCTAGAACTTCTTTATAAATTATTAAAAAACCAATAACTCATCAGCAATAAACTGAGTGCTATTGTACGAGTCTTCTGCAATATCTGGTGCTAAAACTTCAATAGTAAGAAAAACTTCCAGACTATTACAGTGTACCCCAAGCAGGCATAACTTCGGCGGCCGCTTTAGCCGAATGGATTGGTGTGTGACTACCATGCGGGAGTGCTTGAAATACAAAAAAAAAAGTGTTTACTAATAGTGGTCCCCCTCGGCAGGCAATGGCAAACCTCCGACTGTATTTCTACCATGAAAAAGCTCCTCTTAAAAAGCATAAAAAGCCGTTCGAAGTCGGCCCAAAACTGTAGGCCCCTCCTTATGTGGAAACAACATCAAGACACACGCCACCAATAGAAGAAGGAACTCGGCCAAGCACCCAAAGAATGTGTTAGCGCCAATTATATATTTATTTTGTAACTTCATCCGCAGCTGAACCAGCCACTTTTAATTCTCGAAAACTCACAAAAATGAGCTACGGATCTAAAATCTACCAGTTTTTTAGTTCGTGTAAGGTAACTAAAGGATAGGTAGGTAGACAGAAGTATAAGGCGGTCGTTAGGCCAAATCACTTGGGCCGTTACCGATCCGTTGTTATACCACATAACTAAAGGTAAAACCACTTCAGTATATTTAAAAGTCCTGCTTTCTTCTTAGCCTAAAATATGTTTTGAACCTGCTTGAGCTCATCGCCTAGCTTCTAACATTTCAAAATTTCAACAGCTTTTATCTCGAAATATTATTTTACAATAATTTAAGCCGAACAACTTTCAAGATTTTTATATGAGCAACCAAACACAACTTGCAAGTAGATTTACACTTATTTAATAATAATCTGCGCTTTTCTATATTGGCCTAATATTATTTAAAACTTTACATGAATATATCTTTGCCATTTTTTTCACCTTTTTTCTATTAACCAATAAGTAATAATTATTTAATTAAACTTTCAAATGTACAACCAGTCGGGTGATGTTCCAAATACGAAAGACTTTTGCTGCAAACTCATTGCACCATCAACAGATAAAGTGAAGCAAACAGCTTCCCATACACAGTAATACATACATGAATATTTAACATACATACGTATTTCTGTTTACCAGCTTGCAGCATCACTTAGCTTTCCATTAATCAAAAAAAGAATTGAAAATATGTTCATCACAAAAACACTCTCACTATTGCTCCAAAATTGTTTTCGCTTTTTCGACGAGTTTCGCAAGCTCAACGGAGAAAAAATAACGAGTGGATGGGAAAATGTAATAAAAACTAGCTGGCATTCTTTGGCCATAAACATCTACTCGTATGTGGTGTGATTGGCCACGTAAATATGGAACGTGATTCACGCAGCTTTTTCACTGCGAATTTCTGTAATTCGACAATTCGAACGTGATTTTGTTGTTTAATTTTATTAACTTTTGACGAAATTAATTTCTTTTAATACTTGACCAATTAATATATGCTAAATAGAATTAGCACGCAACCTCTTTTTTACGAATAGTAATCAATATAGGTGCGACCTTTTAGGTTCAAATTTCAATATAAACATGTATGTATATGCATGCATACATACGTACGTACATTCACTTGTTTATGCTCTCCGAGTTCATCGTGGGATTAATTCGGCACAGGCTGCTGTGAGATTTTCAATAAAAGTGAAAAATGCTGCATATGCACAACCGAGTAAATAAATCCATTAGCGCACACCAGTTTAATTGTTAAGGTCGTTTGCGTGCGCGACCATTACAATAACAAATAACAATAACTTTGGTAAAAGCAACAGCTATTGCACTAACATCAAGATACAAAATCAGTGAAATTTCAGTAGCGCAAGACAAAATTTGAAAGAACTAAGAGTTTCTTTTTTGATTTTTGATACTTGAAAATAGAAAAATGCTTCCTCTGTGAAAGATATTAAACGTATGACTGCTCAATAAGCCTCATTCAATAGAAAAATGTATCAAAATCGGCAATATGTAAATTGAAAAGTGGGTAAGAAACGATCGAAAATGAGCGAGTAGTAATGTTCTTCAAAATTGTTAATAGTTATTTTTTAAATCATGACTTACTATATTTTCAAATTTCAAAAGATTTGTTTAAAAAATAAATGCTGAAATTATGGATTAGGTATAAGGAAAAAATTAAATAGTTTAAGTTTGTGAGTTCAGTTAAGATAATTAGTTCTGGCACGTAGGGCATGAAATAAAAAGCTCATAGGTATGAAACATCAACAACTTTTATGGTAGCAGAGGGATAACCTTTTTTGGAATCAAACAGCCAGTCTTCGATTTCTGCCATAAGATATAGTAAAAAAGTTATTTTTTATGCCAAAAGTTGAGAGGCTACTCTACAGCTGGTACTGCCTATTGAAACCAACATGCGGGTATTCACTGGTCTCATGGTTGCCACGTAGGCTTTGCATGCGCTTTTAAATGTTAACACATATATACAAGGTGGCGCAAAATCAATCATTCAATTTTATTTCATTCAAAAATTTTTTTTATTTTATAAATAAAACTTTGAATAATTTTTTTATAAATCTTTGAGGGAAAATTTTGAGGGAACTTTATTCTGAACTTTCTCTATGACCTGTATTTTCGTATGCTGTAGCTGTCTAGTTTACAAATGTCAAATATGATCGGCGCACGACGTCATTTGCTAAAATTACAAATCTTCCGATAGGATGATTAGTTTTGCGCCACCTTGAACAATACGCGTACTTATAATTGGCGCTTACATCCCTTATTAGATATTTAGCTGATCCCCTTCTTCCATTTGTGATTTACGTCTTGATGTTGTGCCCCAATTGGAGGGGCTTAACATAAATTTGTTGAAAACTGCAGGCGTGTGCTTGTCGAGTGAAACCTTCGCCGCATCATTCAATTAACATATGTGAATTCTTTGGAAGAAAGATGTGTTAAGTGTGTATATTATATAAAGACCGAAAATGTGAATAGTTAGGTGTAACAGAGTTATTTGGATTAAAATGGCAGTACTACGACTAAGCTCATCCGAGCGCAACAACCGTACACTAAGCGAAATAGCAGATGGAACAATGAACAAAAAATAAACTTTTTGGAATTATGTTTACCTTTCAGCGTAAGGGAAGAAAACAAAGATATGAATAAAATACATGAAGCATTTATTTTATATTTATTATTGTAAAAATTAAATAATTTTCAAGTGTTTAAAAGAAAATAAAAGTAAAATAAGTAAAAATATGGGGAAAACGATGCATGCAGCACAATAGCGATTACAGCTTAGGTTGAGCTTTATCCTCGTCCATAATCCAATTCCAACCTGCCCGGCTCATAATAATAAACATCCAGCTCCTATTTCCGATTTTTCAGGTCGGCTATGACTTGGTCAAGCCACGTTAACTGTGAACGTTCTCGGGCCAAGGTAACAACCTGTTGAGAGTTTGTTTTCAAAAAGGATTTTTGTGAGCAACTGCCATCCAAGCGCACAGTATGGCTTAACCATCGAAACCTTTGGAGTTTAATGTGTTTAATGACATCTTCTCCCCGGCATAAGTTCAGCAACTCAGCGCTGCGTCGTATGGAGCCAAAGTCCCTTCGAAACACTTTTCGCTAGAACACTCTTAAGCTTCTTTTGTCTTTGCTTGTCATTATCCAGCACTCGCAGCCGTCCGACAGCACCGGCAGTATTACATATAACTGGTAGAGGCGGGGCCAAACTGATATTAAATGAAATCTTAAAAAAACGATGTAAAATAATATTTAATAGTATACATGCCCTCCGTGAGTTATTGTAACTGATGCTAGTAGTCGTGGCATCAAATTTACGAGTGACTAAAATACACTAGGACGATTTTTGCCCATTCCTCTTGAATAGCTTTTTTAATGAGCAATAGGCTATTAAACTTGCATCCGCTTTTATGCACTTGCTCGCTAAGAACACTCCAGAGGCTCCACAATGGAAATAGGTCTAGGCTAATGGTGGGCCACTTCCGCACAGGAATATTTTTTGACGCGAAAAACTCCTTTATACGCTTAGCGCTATGGATTGGAGCATTATCTTGTTGATAGGTCCAAGACTCACTGAAATTCAATGAAACATTATCCAAGATCTCTACGTAATTGTCTTCATTCCTCTAACGCGAAATAAAATAATTTGGGGTCTTGCCACGGTAGCTAAAAACACCCCAGGTCATAAGATATTCACTGTGGAAGTCTCGACAGTGACGCATTTGCCGTGGCTCATGAATATCTCTCTAATACTTCTGACAACCATCAGGCCTAAAAATTATGGACCACCATTCATCGTCCCAGAACTTATGATTATCGACGAATTCGGGTCTAGCTGCTCTGTGGCATGGTGTAAGCTTCGGTTTAGCCAGGCTATTTTGATATTCTATTATTCGAATCTTCACTCGAACTTGTATTTATTTGCTAATAGAAGCTACTCAATTTACCTTAAGGAATCTTTTGAATTGTGAAATGTGTATATAAATATCATGCGATTGCATGAAATAAATTCTTAACCAAAGCACTGCTCCCTTGGATTTATTTATTTCAAAAAACCCAAATTTCAAGCAACACTGAAACCTAGCGGGACTCGAAGCAAAAGACAAAATAATTTAAAACTACCAAGCCATAGTGCATACATTTCAATACTGGCAAAGAAAATATTATGCAGCTATCTTAGAAGATGAATTATGAAGTTTGTTTGTCCTATGTAGCTATTTTGCTTAGTTTAAGAATCTGCTGATAACGGATATATTCAAAATTTTCAAGTGGCATTATAAATATGAAACATACCGCATAACAAATTTATTACTTAATTAATTCAGTCTAGTTATATTTGCGTGTTATTTGCCTTGTTTTTCCCCCTCATTTGAAATCCTTATCTTCAGACGCCTCTGCCTCAGTAGCCCGTATTTTTTTTTTATATATAAAACACAATAACACAGAAGCATACGTATTTATTACTGGTCATGCAGACGCTTTGAGATTTCAGTTTCGATTTTTGCTAAAATTTGGCATTTGCACACGTTCGGTGCTGTATCGGTGCTGTATAACAAACAACAAAGGTGTGTACTCGTACTTAGCGTCGGATGGAGGCTGACTGAGCAATCGCTCTTGTTTATTGTTGCATGAATAAAATTGCATTAAGCCATACCCGCACTTATGAGTCTTTGAAAAGTACTTCATTTTGCTATTAATTTATCTGTTATTTATGAATGTAGTTTCTCATGGTGAGCTACATACCGAAATATGTACATAAAAATACAATAACAATAAGTGAAAAGAAATTGCAATTGTCATGAATATAAAAACAATTTGAAGCAATGAAGCAATTTCATCAAATTATTTGTAAGTTATATAAAATTATTTTTCATTTATTTCCAACCATTAAACCAATTTATCTTTTTATGCATTTGCATGTAATGATATTTTTTATAGTTAATAAGCTTTTTCGAAGTAAATTATAAATATATAATTAAATGGTTATAGTTCAAAATATTAAATAAATAAATACTTGGCGCGTACACTTTCGTTAGGTGTTTGGCCGAACTCCTAATCCTATTTGAGGCGTTGTTCCACAAATGGAGGTACCTAAAGTTTTAAACTGAATGCGAACGGCAAATGGTTTCTTATGAGTAACTGTTTCATGACATAAATGCCATGCCAAGGGACGACCGCTATTAGAAAAAACTTTTCTGTCATTTTGCTGTTTCATGCACGGAGATTTGAACGTTCGCGTCAACCCTTTCGGCTACGGCATTATTTTTTTATTTTGCAAATTTTATGGCATTTCGTCAATATAACCAGCCCCATCTCACTAGCAATGCGGCTATAGTTGACTTTTAAGTCGTCACTGGGAGTTGGTTTATCTGCATAGAACAGTTTTTGACGTACGTTTTTCAGTCAGACAAGCTGTACTATCGTTATGAAGCCATTTAATCCTAGAGAAGGCAATTTTTGACCGATTTTAATATATTTTTTTTCTTAAAATGCTCGTAAGTGATTTCTCAAGGGATTGCCTATGATAGTACAATATTATATCAAAACACACCCTTGAATAGGGGTATTTTTAGGAAAATTCAGAAAAACTTAAAAGAAAATTTTATGAATTGAAATTCGGTTTGGCATTTTTTATTGTCGCGACAGTCGGTTCAATGTTACAGGTACGACACGGATTTATATCCGTCCAGGGACTGTCACTACAGCAGCATTCCCCGTACATGTATAGGAAAGGTTTATGCTGCTACAGCAATAACAACAACAACCTATTTTTAATGATGCATCCTTAATTGGTAAGTCAACTGTAGGCTAGTGTCGCATCAATTGCGATAATTTTATTTCGTCATAAAGCCACTAAGCCAGAAGTGAGTCTCATTACCTGACACTGAACATTTAGCAAAGTGTTAGCGTTTTTTACTAAGTACTGAATTTTTCTTAACACTCATACTTTTTAAATTTTATTAATAATATTTTTATTGAAAAAACTTTCGCTTTTACTACACTTTTACTGCCACCGGATAGCCTTTAGATCCACATAATGTGAAAAATATAAAATTTTATGTATTAAAGTTGAGCAGCGAATACGGCCTCTAGCAAAAATATATATTTTCATGCTATTTCTCACCACTTGCGGGCATTTAAGACGCACACGCACACAAACAAATCGTGATGGCTGGCATTGGCAGAGTAAAAGCTGAAATTGCATCGACATTAAAGAAAAGGGAGCTCACCAAGTTGACCCAATTTCACATGCACTCATACTTATCTACTTATTCATATGCATATGTATGTGTGTACATATGTAAATGGTGAAACGAAGATTGTTCATTAATTTTGTAACCTATATTTAATGGTACAAAAAGTCTGTACGCACTATAATCAATTTCGTTTTCCGTCTTTGCATGCTTACTCCCTTTGCTTTATTTATAGCTCGCGTAAGTATTTTAAATTCCCTATTTAATTATACCTTCCCTTTCGCATTTGCGCATTTGGTTAAAATATTTTCATTTTTTATTTAAATATTTTCAAATAGGCGTCAAATGCGTGGCAGCGGTCAGTTGCAGCGGATGCGGCCTCTTCAACGATGCTTCCAATCCCCTCTGCTCTTTCAATACACTATAAGCAGCCAACTTTTGACTGAACGCTGTGTCATACTCTCACAGTCAACATCAACTTTCTTCACTTTTCCTTTTTCTATTATTTTTCTTTATGCGCATTGTTCCTTAGTTGTTGCCGTACTTGTTAGTTACCAGCTTGGATCAGCCAAAACAACAAGACAGCTTTGCTTCAACACCATTCGATTATCGATAAGATCCATGACATTTAAGAACTTTAACACTAATTTCTATTCATTACTTTATGGTATAAATGATGCATATTTTTCATATTTGTTGTTATTTCTTCCAACCATGATTATGAGACATAATTCATTTCATTGAGTGCTGAAATCTCGCGTGACTTGCTAGAGTGAGATTCTCAGAATAGTGCATATTGGTGCCCCACAAGACACCAGACGGCTTTAAGAGAGTCATTGTAGTAGGAATCAAAAAGTATGGAGCTTTTAGCGCTAACTCACAATATGAGGATATGCCCTATTGGAGGAGGGGCTCAGATCTTGAATAATTTTATTTTAATTTGAGAATCGAATGTTGACCACGGAACATAAAGTTTGAGTTTTGAGGTTATCCTATTGAACTTGGATTCAGCACTCCATAGCATACATTTTTACTACTTAATTATAGTAGTAATTGGACTTTCCATCTTTGCTGGACTCAAAAACTAACGCTCGTTGGGTTTCTATTTCTATTTGGGGTTTCCTAATAGCTCTCAAAATTATAGCTGCAAAATACAAATGCTAAAACTTTGTGTTCGATGTAACTATAATCTACTTGGATAATGAATTCGAATTCCAGGTTAGTAAATGAAAATAATAACATTTTTTGGAAAATAAAAAAGAGCAAAGCGCATCATTTTCAAAAGGTTTCACCAAATTCCCATGGGCATTCTCACAAATAACTGGAATATGGTCCACCGACTCTTGTCACTTCTGCAACGAATGCCCTGAGATTCCAATACACCTTCTGGCTCGGCCAATTGCAGTCAGAAGAATATACGCTCGCTCATCCCAGCTCTATATTAAGCTTAATAAGGCAACTGGGCTTGGATGAGGCACTGTGATGAGTAGAAGGCACAAAAGGCCATGAGGCCAAAGGCAAACCTCAAATCAAATTTAATCTCATTTAATACAGCTACTTTCGGCAATAGCGACTTCTGCCTACCCAGCTGTAAGTTCCTCTTAATAATTCTGACGTTTTATTTGCTTGCCTTAGCCGTTATATTCTATTTTTTTCGAATATAAACATCAAAAATATGTCTCCATTCATGCTCAGCCATTTTCTAACTGGTTCATACGTACATATGTACACTTGTGTGGCTGCGTATAACTCCTTAATTAAAACTGTAATTCAAATAATTGCCTTTGCATTCATACGCGTACTTACATACTTACTTTTCACTGCAATATGTGTTGCTTGCTCTTCCATAGTTTTAAAAGCTATGAAATCGCTGGTTATTGTCCATGTTCACAGGCACTTATTATGAGGCGCAGAAGTGAAATTATTTACCAGCTTGTGCGTTGTTTATGTACGAGTAAACAAAACGCTTTCAGTGCAATCATTATTATAGGTCGCAGACAATCAACATTAAACAGTACCAACAACCAGTACCGGCTTGCAATGGAGAATTCACAAATCGCTGCACCGCACTTAGCCAGACACTGGCCAACTGGCCACATAGTCGCTAATGCAATACGACGACGAGACAAATAGCCAGACAAATAACCAGCCAGTTAGCCAGCGCATCAGACATTCCATCAACCAGTTATGGAACAACACTCCTTGAGCTGCAAACAAGCTGCCGAGCAGCAACCGATCAAGCGAAACGCACCCATAGATCGGCGGTCGGAAAAATTGTATATGAGTATGCTGCAGTTGCGCCATATAGTGGGATGCCACTGTCGATTTGAGATCGCTAATAAAAAATCTTATTTTATTGCACGATCGCCAACAGAAATGGATGAATGTGCGAATTGTTATGGCCTGGTTATGTCTAGCAAAAGCAAAATTCATACTTTTATGATGATATTTTAGTAAAACAAGAAATTATGACAAATGAATTTGCGCCAGGAATTGCTTGGCTCCCACCAACTCAGCTAGGCAAGCCAGGCACAGATGTGCGAGTGCATATCTACAAGTAAATACATTTGGACATTAATACACTACTTCAGTATGAAGTTAGACAACAATCAATAAACCGAACGAAAACAATTTACTAAGCACTAATATCATATTTGCGAGTGAATATTAAGGAAGTAATTCCTTCAATAGCTGGTGAGTTGGTGTGCAACCAAGCAGTATACTTTTCCATACAAACATTCGAATGGGGCGTACGAATGCTGTGTACGAAAATAACTGGACGGTTCATTAAGATTCCGCTTGTTGCGGTTGTACGAGTATTAAATTGTACGAATACCAGGCAATGGCCACCGATCTGCGAAAATGACTCACCGCAGAATGGAGACTTGCTTCACAAGCAAATCATGCAAGAATGTGGAGAGTAGCGAATCAAAAGCATTTGTGTGTGTTTTTTTTAGTTATTCGACTGATACGAGTACACACACGGGTAGTTGCGTATGTGTGTATGCTTCTTTGCTGGTTTACGTGGGTTGGTAAGAAATTAATTAGGTGATACTAATGTTTTTATTGCATTTTACTACTAACACAAATGTACTGCCTTTTTCGAAATGCAATTTGCTGTCATTGGATAGGCTTAAAATGATTTGGCACAAATGGAATTGCGTAACAATAAAATGCGGAATGCTGCATTGCCTATGCCAATGTGTTTGTATGTGTGAGAATATGTATGGTATGTAACTGCATGGGTGATTTGCGGATTTCAATGTAATTTGATATGTGAAAAACATTAATTACAACAAATGGCTTTCGTTAGTTAGCGGTTGGTTTGGTGTACCAGACTTTATTAGTTCCAATTAAAACTTTTAACGCTTCTAACAAAAGTGAATTTGCGCAAGGTCTTAGACTGATTGGCTGATATCAAGTTTTCAAGTATTCGTCAAATTGCTTAATTATATGATAATTTTATGTGGGAATATTCTGCTTGACAGACGCATTACAAAGTGTTGACTATAATTATATTATTTCTTTGATCCATCTAACTTACTGACAAAAGATTTAGAATTGGTATTGGGCGGTATGTGTTGGAAGTAGTATATATATGGTCTGCACCCTATGATCAGAAAGTACCGGGAATGTTTAAATGAAACAAAACAGAGTTACATTTCAGGCTAATTTATTTTATCTCCTTCAAAATATGACCCGACAGAAGTAGCACACATGTGCCAATGTTTAACCCAGTCCTCCATGCACCCTTGGTAGGCCGACGAAAGGATGGCATTCAGCGCTTTCGTCGCATTATCTTTGATCTCCTCTAACGACTTCTTTCGTCCAAGTGGGCGCATTCTCTGGGCAACCATGACTACCTAACGTCTATCGACTGAAATCTCCTTCCACGAAGTGGCAAGTTCAACTTGGGAAACAAAAAGAAGTCGCACGGGGCCATATCAGGTGAATACGGTGCTTTCACGATGGTATTCACTTGATGATTGGTCAAATAATCTAGCACAATTTGAGCTCGGTGCGATGGCACGTTATCATCATGCAAAATCCAAGAATTGTTTACCCACATTTCCGACCATTTGCGACGTACAGCATCTCTCAAACGCTTTAAAATGGAAAAATAACATTCTTTATTGACTGTCTGGCCCGATGGAAGGTACCTACTCATAGTGCACTACGCCTTGGCAATCGAAGAAAAGAATCAACATCACCTTCCCGGTACATTTTGATCAGAGGGTATGTGTATGAGTGAGCTGGATAACAGGCCGTAAACCCATCCTTGCTAGGAGATAACAAAATTGCTTTACGTACGCAAAGTGGAGTCTGAGAACAAGACGAACGAATTTTCCTATTACGGTGGCCGTTGCAACCCAACTTAACTTTTATGTGCCGATCTTAAGAAACTTTGCAAATTTGAGGCCAAACGAAAGGCAAAAAAGAAAAAGAAATCGATATCTTGCATATATAAGTATGTTTTTAGTACAAATCTGGTTTTTATTTACATTAAAATTTGGATGCTGTGTAAAATTAATCAGTATCAGTTGTTCTTTATACAAAACTTTGAAGTATTACTTGTTTTTATATAATATATACTCGTACATACTTAGGTGTCCTATGCTAAAATTCTGTAAAGATTCAAGAAAAATCACAATCAAAGCCGCCATTCAACATATTTCAATAGAAAAGCCGACAATTAGCAAAACAGAACTTCGATAACAAATATATGTATAATATTATATGTAATTATTATTATCTTTTCGCGACTTAATAGCTCCATATCATGCAGTTCCTAAGTTTGGCGGCCCATCAGTTTATCATCCGCATGCATTCTCTGGCAACTCGTCGCATTGTGGCGCAACAATTAGAAGTGCTGAGCGTGTGAACTTGCGAAGCTTCCGTTACAAAAGTCTCTTTAATGTTTTTATGATAGCACTTAATTATTTGCCACAGCTAACGCAGCTCCAACGGCGTGCGGCAACTTAGAATATTTTAATACAATTGTAACCAACCAAAAAACTGGCTGTCGACAACAAAATAGCGTCAACAGTGAAACAAAGCAAAGTGCTAGCGTGAAGACTGTTCATATTTCTAGGCACTTAAAAAGACGGCATTTTGTTATTTTACATTTTTACTTTGTGCAGTTTTTCCTCACACCTTGACGCGATACTGTGCGGCGTGAAACGCCTCAGTAAACACTGGCTAACAGTCGAGCAAGAGACGCATGCGCAGTGGAGTTTGATTTAATGGTGTGGTCATGCCGTAAATCAAAAGCAAAATCTTGCCTCTTTGGTTTGTTGTTGTAAAATGGGGCGCGAAAAACACTTGTGCAGTTTACCTAGATTTCTCGGCATCACTTATGAGCAAACGAACCAGCAGCTATTTAATAGAAGTTCACAATTTTCTAATGAAATACTGCAGAGAGGTAAATATGAGAAGAAATGTGAAGAAAACTAAGCCAGACGATTAGTGTGCATATACCCTTTAACGCATAACGCATCACGTGTACCCATTAACACATTTTCAAATTCTAATAAAGTTTTTGTAAGGACTAAGAGCCATTTTCTCACCATTACATATTACCGTTTTGCTTTATCGTTTTCACATGTATCCGTAGTACAAAAATTTGTGAACTAAGCCTCGACAGCCATTGCACCCTTTGCAACACAACATTTGAATAATAGCCGAATCGATTGTCTACATTTGTGTTGCCGGAACAACGGTTAAAAGTCGGCCAACTCTCTACTTTTGCCGTACCGCAAGCCGGCACAACAACAATGCAGGCAGCATGCAATACAGAACTGCTGGTCCGTTTTTATACGGCAATTCTTTCATTGTGGCATCGCCTTTTGTACGACATGTCAAGCGAGTGCGTTGCTGAAACGGACGCAAAGGACTAATTCTAGCAGGGCTATTACGAAATTGTGGCGATGCACGAGATAGTTTATTTGAACTCAAATTGACTAGCGCGGTTTTCTATTTTATGCAAAAAATTAATACAAATTCTAGCTAAAAAAATTTAGAGGGAATTTCAACTGGTCTCTCAATATAATGACCAGAGATAAGGAAATATATTGTAATTATTTTTCGGTTTGCTAATTAAGAATTAGATTCTTTAAAATAATCAATAAAAGCGTAAAAATATTAAATCTGAACAAATACAAATTTGTATTGTAAAATGCTAACCATTACCAGTAGAAGTCCGGCTTCACTGTTTACTTCAGTTGATATTGAATGTAGTAAAAAATTAAAAAAATGTATTCAAAAATTATTATTATGAATATAAATTTCCCAATGCTTATTTTACTGAAACTATTGGCATTTTTCAACGGGTTGTATTCTAAAGTTGTTGTTGTTGTTTTTGTTGAATACTGAAAGCGGCTCTTTGTGTTTGAAATCAGTTGATCTCAACTGTGCAAAATGTTTGGTAATCACCTCACTAATATCTTACTTGAAATCGTCAAATGAACTGCGTTGAAGAACTGCACTTCATTTTTTTTTTTTTTTTTTTGACACTATCCACTGATTTTTTGTAGATATCTTTGGCATGCAACTTTATTACTAGGCATCGCGACACTAAATTTTTGATTAAATTCAATGGTCAATTCCAATGAAATTTCCAATCCAGACTGCAAATTGAACGAAGCTGGCAATTCATGCTATGAAATATTTTAAGTCATATATCGCCAACATCTACGAAGCAATGGCCATTTAGTATTTTTTTGTAACGCTCACATTGGCAGCATCTTTAATAATTTTAGCTTGCCAGACTGTGCACTTCCCTTCTTTACAAACAGAATTCGTCCAAAATTTCAGCGTCCTTCTTTTCTCTTCATCGCATAAGTCAAACAATCACGAATTCGGGCACAACGTACTAGCCTACTTAGCGACTTATTCGAAATGACGATAATATGACATGGTAAAGCCCACACTTGAAATATTACCGTCGCATTCAATTAAATTTGACAGTTGTTATAAAATGAATAATTGAGTGTCGGGATGCTGAGTTAATGAGAAAGAAAATACTACATTAGACCCAAAACAGAATTGCAGCGAGACAGCGGTTAACGCGTTGACGGGTGGTGATCAGCTGATGCCCTTCCGTCGGATAATTCGGACGGTTAAACACAATTCCGACGGGGACGGAAAACAACATTGAGCGGAACGATTTTTAGCTGACGTTTTGTGGTTACAATAAAATAAATCTTTTCGTTTGCTATATTTGTGAAACCACTCGTTGAAGCTCATTGTTACAAAAAACAACTTCTTTGTAAATTATTGATATTCCTCGGGTTTTCTTGTATAAATCGAATATTCATCATAAATTCCCAGAGCTCCAGTGTGGAACATAGGGCCCAATCGTATATTATTTGCTTGTTATTTGCCTGCTGTTGCTTATGAACAAACAAATTGTCATCAAGTGATCAGAAAAGCAACCCTGAGTCTTCAACCCGGCGGAGAAAATTGAATCCGTTCGCGCTGCAATTCTGTGCAATTTCATGCCATTAAATCCGTTCTAATTTTGACAGCGAGTTCATGTCAACCCATTACCGGCTATCCGCTGCAATTCTATTCAAGGGCTCAATTGCTCTTCACCTTGTGATTCATATGTACTCACTTTTTACATAAAATATTTCTTCTTTAGCAAATTTTGTTATAAAAATGATTAAAAACAGTTTTTTAAAATGTAGTGTTTATTTTTTGATTGCATGTAGGGTATAAAAAACCTTGTGAATTTCACAAAATAAAAAGTGATGCGGAAACGCTCTATCGCATTCAGCTGATAATGGCCAAAAAAACCGCTTATAAGCAAAGAAATTGCAAAAATGCTTTTATTCAAAAATGGAAGAATGAGTTTTGGTTCATACGAGGTTATTTATATATTTACGAGTATAATTTCATGGTCTAATATGCACCCATACAATCGTTTATTTAATTTATATGTATTTTTTAGTAAATGTGAACCAAGATTTCTCTTTTGTCGCCCGAAAAAACTCACTGTATGTATGTATTAGTGAATAAATTGTTATTGGTTTTACTCTTCAAATTGAATTTACATATGTAAATGTCCACAAAGCAAATGTTAATGCTTCGAAAGAAATTGCGGTCAGTGGTTAGAATTTTCGTAAAATATTTCGCACGACCTCCAAACCTTCACAACTCGAAATTTAAAATATTTAAAAGGTGACATTTTTTTACTGTGGATATATGTGAGTATCTATCATTCTTGTAAGTATGTAAGAAACAGTCTCAAGGCGTATCT
Source organism: Anastrepha fraterculus (assembly GCA_037575425.1). Classification (NCBI taxonomy): domain Eukaryota; kingdom Metazoa; phylum Arthropoda; class Insecta; order Diptera; family Tephritidae; genus Anastrepha; species Anastrepha fraterculus. The sequence goes on from JAYXIM010018576.1 coordinate 17,148, forward strand.
ATGGAAGGTGATATCAAAAAATGTGTGCTTTATTTACATATTACAATAAGGAAGTGGGAATTCTTATTCGAAGTGGAAATAATACTCTTCCGGTCATATAAATCAAATCGAAACAAACAAAACACAAAAAGATATTGAAATATTAGTATTACATATAAAGGGTGGTTAAATTTCAAGGGCCGATATTGAATGTGAACCACACCTAAACGTCAAGTGTTTTTTACATTTCATTTGACATTTTTCAATTTCAGACTAACTCAATTTGAACCATGGAAAGATATACAATCGAGCCACGCGTTAAAGTTATTCAGGCTTATTATGAAAACGGGCGTTCAAATCAAAATGCATATCGCGCACTTCGTGATTTTTTCGGTCAATTTAATCGTCCAAATGTGCGTACAATCGGAAAAATTGTGCAAAAGTTTGAGCAAACCGGGTCCGTAGGAGATGTGAAAACACCAGTGCATGCTCGTATAGCTCGTACTGCAGAAAATATTGCTGCTGTTCGCGATAGTGTGGTTGAAGAGCCGTCCACCTCAACTCGTCGTCGTGCCCAACAATTGCACCTTTCACGCTCGTCGTTGATGAGCATTATACATAAAGACTTGCATTTACACGCTTACAAGGTGCAATTGACTCAAGAACTAAAGCCTCTTGACCATTTCCAGCGTCGTCAATGGTCAGAATGGTGGCAGGAAATGGCAACAGTGAATGACCAATTTTCGAAGAAAATCATCTTCAGTGATGAGGCACATTTTCACCTCAGTGGATTTGTCAATAAGCAGAATTGTCGCATTTGTGCGAATGATAATCCAAGAGTGATTGCCGAAAAACCAATGCACCCACAAAGAGTGACTGTTTGGTGCGGTTTATGGGCCGGCGGCATCATTGAGCCGTATTTTTTCCAAAATGAGGCCGGTCAGGCAGTTACTGTGAATAGTGTTCGCTATCGTGAGATAATAACGAACTTTTTATGGCTCGAATTGGAAGATATGGATGTGGACGATATGTGGTTTCAACAGGACAGTGTCACTTCTCACACAGCTAACGAAACAATGGCTCTTTTGCACGAAAAATTTGATGGCCGGGCGATGTCAATTGGCCGCCAAGATATGTGATTTGACACCGTTGGACTTCTTTCTTTGGGGTTATTGGAAAGAAAAGGTATACGTCGATAAGCCAGCAACAATTCAAGAGCTAAAGGATGAGATAATTCGGCACTCTAACGGCATAGAACCTCAATTATGCCTCAGCGTCATCAAAAATTTGGACCATCGGATGGAGGTGTGCCGCCGAGGCACAGTAGTATATCCTCCTCTGCGTTGGAAAGATCAGGTGGAGAAGGACTTGGCTTCACTTGGTGTGTCCAATTGGCGCCGGTTAGCACGAGAAAGAAACGAATGGCGCGCTTTGTTAAACTCTGCCGAAATCCCGTAAGCGATTATCGCGCCAATCAAGAAGAAGAAGAGAAACCACTAAGGTGCAGCTACTACTCAAAATTGCTTCGCAAAAAATTATTTTCAATTATGTTTTCCAAATTCATAGTAAAAATTCTTGCTAAATGTGGACTCCTCTGTATTTCCTTTCCATTTTATTGTAAGGGGCTGTTCAAGGCGAATCAAGGTTGTAACAGTAGTATAAAAAGAAACAGTTGTATATATTTTGCTTTTTGGGCTCAATTGTCAAAACGATTATTTCCAAGGCGAATTGGTGGGATAAAAAAAACCAATAATAAGGAAACGTAAACGAAGTCTTTTGAGTATTTCGTCCAATTTGATCGAAGTAAATTAGAGTTATCTTTAGTAGAACTTTGCCTTGGCATTGAGCAAGAAGTAAAGGAAGCTTGTAATTTGCAACGATGACGGATATGGAATGACATCCGTCAACAAATGTTTACTTCTCCCACAGGTTGTAAAATCTGAAGGCTAGAAGTAATTTGCCCATCTCCTCTCTTTTTCTACTCTTTCCGTGCCCAAAAAGCAAAATATATACAACTGTTTCTTTTTATACTACTGTTACAACCTTGATTCGCCTTGAACAGCCCCTTACAATAAAATGGAAAGGAAATACAGAGGAGTCCACATTTAGCAAGAATTTTTACTATGAATTTGGAAAACATAATTGAAAATAATTTTTTGCGAAGCAATTTTGAGTAGTAGCTGCACCTTAGTGGTTTCTCTTCTTCTTCTTGATTGGCGCGATAATCGCTTACGGGATTTCGGCAGAGTTTAACAAAGCGCGCCATTCGTTTCTTTCTCGTGCTAACCGGCGCCAATTGGACACACCAAGTGAAGCCAAGTCCTTCTCCACCTGATCTTTCCAACGCAGAGGAGGCCTTCCTCTTCCTCTGCTACCACCAGCTGGTACCGCATCGAATACTTTCAAAGCCGGAGCGTTTGTATCCATTCGGACGACAAGACCCAGCCAACGTAGCCGCTGGTTCTTTATTCGCTGCGCTATGTCTATGTCGTCGTAAAGCTCATACAGCTCATCGTTCCATCGTCTGCGATATTCGCCGTTGCCAACGTGCAAAGGTCCAAAAATCTTACGCAGAATATTTCTCTCGAACACTCCAAGCGTCGCTTCATCGGATGTTATCATCGTCCAAGCTTCTGCGCCATACGTTAGGACGGGCATGATGAGAGTCTTGTAGAGTGATAGTTTTGTTCGTCGAACCTTAGTGATTTCCTTACGATAATTTCACGGTACATTCCAAAGTAAAAACAATATTTTTGAAGTAGTTACTTAATAGCTATTAGGCGTCCAAAAGCTATGTATACCCTTCAGAAACTTTGTCCAACCGGAGTTATTGAAGTAACAATATTTTTGCTATATCGGTGGGTAAATGAATTTTATTATCAAGGCTCTGTATTTCTTGGTAGACTTCATAAGTGGTACAGGCGCCAAAAAAGTGGGCGTTGGAACACAAATAGCTCAAATAATTACATCAAAGTTACGCATCAGTTCGTTCAAAATCAGTCACTGAAATTCATAGAATTGGAGTTAGCAAATCAAAATCATCAATGAATTGTATTTTTGCCTAAACATTTGGGCTGACGAACGGCATAACTAACAGGCACAAATTATATCTCAGCGATCGACATTTACCACAGAGTATTTGATTAAAAATCCCGGTTCAAGTGACAACCTTATATTATTTGGCACCGAGCAACTTCTACCTTTTGCCGAAATAATTCGCTGTATTGATTTGGAACATGGTTTTTTTTTTAATAAAACAAGTCGATTTTGCTAAAACCATTTTTTTGGCTGTGAATTTTAAAAAATATGTTTATTTTTAATAAAAGAATCGATTTTGCGAACACCACTTTTTGTGAATATTAATTTTAAAAAATATTGTTTCTTTGAACTGCACCTCGCATCTGTATGTAAATATATGAGAAGAGGCCTTCCTAAAATTAATTGATCGTTTAAACCATTGATGTATGTGCATATGTATGTATGTCCAACTTTTCTAAAGAATATTCTCAGTACATTAAAAGGTGTGTCACTGTTTTCCTAAATTTAAAATATCTAATATGCTGCATTGCCACTTTTATTTTATATCCGCTTTGCTACGTGCGCTTTGGTTGAATTGTGTTGTGAAACGTTAGCCCACCCCCACCAAAGAGAACGGATTTGTTTTCGTTTTTCACAATAGAGAGTTTTGTGCAAATTACTAGATCACGTTTCTCATGCTTGCAAATAAATGCAGAATTGGAATATCCAATGTACCGTTGATAGATTGCCGCTTGTAGTCGCCAACAACAAATAGGTTTAAAAAACGAAAAACATTGATAAAAACATAATAAAAGAGCAAGCTTGAATTACAACTGTAGCAGCCACCCGGTAGGGAAAAGCCAAAGTATTGTAGAAGTATTTTAGTTCAGATACTAAATAGTATTTAATAGTAATTCGTTATTGACTAGAATAAAACATTCACTTCTTGTGTTATTATTGAATTATCAATTTTTCTGTAAATAAGTTTATTTTTTTTTAGATAAGAAATTTTAAGACTTCTCTATGGTTAGAAGACTCTGAATAAGTGGACAGGGACTGATGAATACATTTACTTAAAAAACACTATATCCAAGTATATCAAATAAAGCAACAATTAATTAATATTTGCATTAAATTAATTCACTTTATATGCAGCCTTCCAAGCTAAGTCAGTAAGATTAGAGGACCAAATTTATATTGTTGCAGTAGCTTAGTTTAAGCTTTAAAACCCCAAAAGAAATAATTATTTCACACCATTTACATATTTATTACTTAATATTCACTATTTTTGCCGCTACTAAAGGTTTTTTTGCAAACAATCGCAGCAATTTCATACGCAGAAAAATACTCACCGGACACATAAAATACGAAACCGAGGTTTAATTAGCATTAATTGTATTTATGTTCCTAAGGTGAATGCCTCAAACATTCTTTATTGCTTTTTTTAAGAATTTGTTTTGAGTTTTAAGATTTACTTTAGTGTAGGTTTGGTTTGGCACCGCATCATAGACAACGATGCCACTTAGACCACGAAATGGGTCCGTTGTGAAGTGTAAGTTTGAACTAATTTTTGAATGTTTAAGCGATTCCTGTACCTGAAAGAAGTTTAATTTAATTTGAAGAAAAAAAAACAATTCTGTATAGGTACACTTTTAATATGAAGTAGGATGGAATGTTGGAATGGATGTTTTTTTCATTTTCCAGCTGGTATAAAACTAAATATTTTAGAAACATATTCGACTAGAATTTTTTGTTTTTTGGCTTGTATGAACTGATATTTTAACTGATATTTTGCTGATGCATGGCCGAAGAATTGACATTTGGTAGGACATTATATAATATATACATATGTATACTTTTCACTTACACCTTTTATAGATGTTTGACCGAGCTGCTCCTCCTATTTGTGGAGTGCGTCTTGATGTTTTTCACAAATGGAGGGACCAAACAACAGATCATTTTTTATGAGAAGCTTTTTTATGACAGCAAAGAAACTCGGAGGTTTGTCATTGCCTGCCGAGGAGCGACGTCATTAGAAAAACTTTTTCTATCAATTGGTGTTTAGTACTCGGCTACTTCGAATCTGTGCACTTCCAAATAGCAGTCAGGCACCAACCCATTCGGCTACAGCAGTCGCCGAAGCTGGCCGTTGTAGGACATTGTCGTGTTAAAAATAGGATCTGCTAACATGGAGAAAATGTAGAACATTAACTGTATGAACCGAAAAGTGCGCTGTTAGTATTCTATTCCACACCTAGTATTTCTCCCTGCAGGGTAGTTCATAATTTATATGCATGGCATATGTATGTGTGTGTGCATGTGACTACATGGCACGAAGAGTAAGCCATGAGGCAATAAAAGAAGCTGAGATTCTTCTTGGGTGAAGTAAGCAACTGCCAAGCAGACTTCCACCGCAAAATAAAACACATACAAGCACAAAGATAATAAATATTGTTACATATAGTATATACGCAGACATACAATGTAGTACGTACGTACATACATATATCTACAAAAACCTTTGAAAAAACCTCAGCGCTACATTTGCTGTTCTCTATCATTTATCATTCTTGTTGTTTTTTCGCAGCTGTTTACTACCTGTTCGTCAGGTTTTTCTTGTTGCGAAAATATCTACGCGCCACATTTCTCTGCCATATCAATTGGCTCTTAAGTTTATTTCCTATTCCTATACATGAAAATACACAAAATATTATTTCTTCTTTTCGTACATATTTCCTTTATCCTTTGATACCCTGCCGGCTTATGCGTTGAACAGATATATTGCACACATACAATTGAATTAAATTAAAAAAACAATAACAACTGCGTACATTAAAAAATTTACTTATATACATATGTAGGTATGTAACCCATCTTAGTATGCACACAGTAACTGAAATTTTCGTAACTCACTCACTTATTTGTATGTATGTATTCCTTCAATGCGAAAATAGCCTACGCCGAGTACCAATGGCATTTGGCACCAGAAGGCACAATTAAACAGAAAATCGGCGCGATACGACTACAATGTGTATCGAATTTGTTTATATTCACTACTCAAGCATACACTTGCATATGTGTATGTATGATTGCCTGAGTACTTCACGTAAAACTCGCTTTGGCTTATGCCTTTTGACGACTTTTTGACCGTTGCCGTGCCGCACTTTCCTTCCGCCACTTGCACTCTTTCGAAATGTACGAAAAATTGCAAACACAGTTGTTTCGCATTCGTAAGAACTGCGGATTTCCTCACACGAAAGTAATAAAATGCAAAGCTTTCCTTCCTTCTTCTTTGGGTATATTTTGTAAAAAGAAACAAATATCACACTCTACACAACCGCACTAGTCCGCTGAAAACGTTTACACAAACCGAAGACTTCATGAAACTAAACTCCCATCATCGCTCACAACTTGGCTGGGACCGTGTGACTCGATCGGTGAGGTGAGCGCAGATAGGGCTCAAACACATCCACACTCTCTCTGAGCCAACCAGTTTTTGTTTTTGATTGAGAGGTGCACGTTTTTATTTAAAATTTAACGAAAATTTTGTAGGTATCAAAATAATTGTATTTAATAGAAATAATGCATTTATTGGAAATTTTTATAAAAAATACTATACGTGATACATAAAAATTATAGTAATACGAAATTTGATTTAAAAATTTGGCTTGGTTTGTTGGGTTATTACCATACCATGCATATACTAATAGTCCGTTCCGGACACTCAGAGTGAGTGAGATTTTTGTTTTGAGTGAGATTTAGAATGAAATGCGCCTCAAAATCATAGTAAATAATCACTTCTGATAAATTTATTTTATAAAACAATAGTTTAAAGATATAAGTCGAGCAAAGTCGCAATCAGAGAGCTTGCATTATAAAGAAAACTAGAGAAAACAATGAGAAAACTTTTCATATAATTCCAGTGTCTCGAAAATCAAGAGATTTTACTTAAAGGGCTTTTGATATTTTCTAAACATCAGCGAATTAAACTCAGTTGGAAGTAAGCTTCCGAAAGTGCATAATTATTTTCGAATGTTCACTTAAAAATGTTTATTATACTTATATTTAATGTAAGGCGTATTGCCACCCATTTCTCCGTTTTTGGTAATCACTTCAACCAAGAAACAGCCAAACGTTCTGGTAAATTGTTTTCATCAAAAATTGTATATAACCTTTAGTTTTTGTATAAAAACCAACAATTATTTTTAAATTGCTTTGAAATATCATCTTGTCCTCCATAAAATGTGGGTCGTGAGCTTATGTTTAGTATTGCAAATCAGCTCTATACCGGTAGGCGGTGCCGCTAACTCGATATTTTTCGCGATTTCAATTCCTCTGACAATCACAGATGTGAAATGAATAACAGAAAATGTAAATAAATTATACTTTTCAGCCAACACAAAAAAGTGGGGTATCATTAAAATTAAAGAGCTTACCGTCTCAAACATTTTTTACAAATACAAATACTTATCATTTTCAAATACAAATACTGGTCAACACCCTCTACTTAGTTAAGTACTATAAACGTACCTCCTGGAATTGGAAATCTGATATGAATTATGCTTATTATATTATAAACACCCTCTTAATTAATTGAATTCTAATTCGTATGTTCCTTTTGGAATTCAAAATCTGATATGAACTACATATTTTTATTTTTCATTTATTCTTCAGACAATAAGCTTACTGGCAACACTTTTGATTCATGCAACCCTGTGTGTGTAGGGGCAGCACTTCTATTTCGGCCAGCTGTACGAAAGTGAACGAAGCATTTCAAACGGTCGTTTTGAATTCAGCGACTGAAACAAGTAAATAGCAGCGAAATTGTAGTGAACTTTTCTTGTGCGCCTCTATATTCTTATTGTGCTATCGTGATAATAATTTCTTTGCGATGAATACATCTGGAGGCAATAACAACGCATCGAGCCATCAACCGCGTAAGATATCTAATCAAAACATTCAGGTGTATGTGCGTGTAAGGTGAGTTGGAACCGACGTCGAATGTTCCTTCAAAATGCTATAAATTTATTATATATTTTGTATGTTTAATTAGGCCCCTAAATGCACGAGAACGTTGCATAAGGTCAGCGGAAGTCATTGACACAATATCGCCCCGTGAAATAGTAACTAGACATACGGTTGATTCGAAGCTGACGAAAAAGTTCACTTTTGATCGCGTATTTGGTACAGACTCGCGTCAGGCGGATGTATACAGCACGGTGGTGGCACCTCTTATTGAAGAGGTGCTGTCGGGCTACAATTGCACTGTATTTGCTTACGGACAAACTGGCACGGGCAAAACGCATACTATGGTTGGCACCGAATGCGCAGAATTGAAATCATCCTGGGAAGACGTAAGTGTAATAATGTACAATTTTATGATATTTTGAAAAGGGTGCATATTGGTTTTGGCAGCAGGTAGTTGTGCGATATCTTAGTGGGTGCGAAACCAGTTTTCAATGAAAGATACAAAACAGCCTTGAAATGTTGCTTCTGATTTGCAATTCCTACCTGAGTCTTATAAAAGCTTTTAACATTTGAATTTTATAGATGTTATCGTAAACTGAAGTTTTGTGACGTGTTGTTTGTACTTCTAGGATTCGGATATTGGTATTATACCCCGAGCTTTGAGTCATCTTTTCGATGAGTTACGCATGTTGGAAATGGAATTTTCGATGCGTATTTCCTACTTAGAATTGTATAATGAGGAATTATGTGATTTGCTATCGTCAGATGATAGTGTAAAGATCCGTATCTTCGACGATAGCACGAAGAAGGGTTCTGTAATCATTCAGGGCTTGGAGGAGATACCAGTTCATAGCAAAGACGATGTGTATAAACTTCTCGAGAAAGGAAAAGAGCGACGCAGAACAGCTACGACCTTAATGAATGCACAATCCTCACGATCGCATACAGTGTTTTCAATTTTAGTGCACATTCGTGAAAATGGCATAGATGGAGAAGAAATGTTAAAAATTGGCAAATTAAATTTGGTTGATTTAGCGGGCAGTGAAAATGTTACTAAGGCGGGGAATGAAAAGGGCATACGGGCGCGAGAAACAGTAAATATCAATCAGAGTTTGTTGACATTGGGTCGTGTCATCACAGCTTTAGTGGAACGGACGCCGCATATACCATATCGTGAATCGAAACTAACACGTCTTCTTCAGGAATCATTAGGTAAGTTGGGATCTCTTTAAAAAAAATATACCTCATTCTTAAATTTTCTTTGCAAAGGTGGTCGAACCAAAACATCGATCATTGCCACGATCTCACCTGGTCATAAAGACATAGAAGAAACATTAAGTACGCTTGAATATGCACATCGCGCTAAAAATATTCAAAATAAACCAGAAGTAAATCAAAAATTAACCAAGAAAACCGTACTTAAGGAATACACGGAGGAGATCGACAAACTAAAACGTGATTTAATGGCAGCTAGGGACAAAAATGGCATTTACTTAGCCGAGGAGACTTATACCGAAATGACATTGAAAATGGACTCGCAGCATCGGGAACTAAATGAAAAAATGTTACTTTTAAAGGCACTAAAAGATGAACTGTCAAATAAGGAACGAATCTTTACAGAAGTCAGCCTCAATTTAGTCGAAAAAACAGAGGAGCTGAAGCGTACGGCACAAAATCTTACTCAGACGCAAGGCGTGTTACAACAGACCAAAAGAGTAAATAAAATATATTTGAAATGAAATTAAAATTGTACTGAATTAGCAAAATCTTTACAGATCCTTAATTGTACAAAAAAGCGTTATAAAGAAAAGAAAGTCTTGTTGCAATCACACATGAAAACCGAAGAGGTGTTAACAAATCAGGCGCTTCAGATACTGGATGTTGCTGATGTTGCTACAAAAGACACACATCAGCTGCATGTAAGCTTATAAATACATCAGTAATTTAGTTTCTCGATTTTAAAATTTATTATTTTTCTGCAGAGCACAATTGAGCGTAGAAAAGATGTTGACGTAAAAATCAAAACTGCTTGTGAACGATTTTCTGAACGAATGCATGATAACTTTGATTTAATGGATAGTAACTTAAGTATCATGAAAGAACAACAACAATCCTATACTCAAATGCTTCTGGAAGAATTTGGTAAGCTGTGTGAGTATGAATTCCTTTAGCTCCTTAAACAAATACTTCTTCTTTCGTAGCCAACTCTGCAAACGTCCATAAACAGCTGATAAGTAATAGTGGCATGAAAATTAAAAAGGTCAATGACTTATGTAAAGAGTCGCTTGCATCCACCACCTCAATCGTTGAGAAGTGCTCGAAAGTTCTAGGAGATTCTAGCAGTAAACACAAAGATATTTTAACTCAGCTGTTCAAGGAATTGGAAAACAAACAGCTCGAATTGGTTACGCAGATGCAGAATAAACTGGTAGACTTAATTAAGTTTACCGATCAGCAAAAAGCCACCACTGAAAAAATGTGTAGTACCGTAGTAGAAAGTCTCCACGAGAAGTCTAAAAACCTTCAAACCCATACCACCCAATTAACAGAACGAATTGCTAAAATAAAACAAATCTCGGATGCCAGCGTAGATCAGTTAACAAAACTACAAGTTGAGATCGAAAATGAACGAGCTGCTTCAGCCGAAGAGCGCACAGTCATGGAAGAAATCATAGACAAGTTGAATGCTTTGAAGGAAAAGTCGTACAGTAGCAGGCAGTCGCGAGCAAATGAAATTACAAAACTAAAAGTTGAGTTGGAAGAAAACGCGCAGTCGACTATTGAACAACTGCAACAGACCTCTGCGCTATCGCAAGACTTCTGTGAGACGAGTTGTAATCAAGATTTAGCAACGCAAAAGGAGTGCGAACAGCATGCCAGTGTTGCACGGGAATTCACTGATCAGCAAGCAAATATACACAAATCACTCCAGGAGCAATTGTGCAGCTTGCAAAAGGACGGTGGCATGCGTGTAGAAGAGTTCACAACTACAGCTGCTGCCCACTCGGAATACACACAGAAAGTGCTGGAAGATTATGCAGATGAAATAAAACGAAGCCGTTTTGACAGTGAACAGAAAATTGAAGAAGCAACTGATGCTGTAAATAAGGGCCTTGCCGAAGATGCTCAACAACTGAAGCAGCACGTAGTAGTCTCAAACGGATTGACCAATTCTTTGCAACAAAATATTCTGAATTATGCAAACACTTACGAAGATCAGATGAAAGCTTGTGTAGACGATGTAAACCAGTTTAAGCAAAGTGAGCTCAAGACTTATGCTCCAACAGGTACGAAAATCTCCAACTCCAATCAGAAGCTTTCAGCGCTGAGAATATTTGAAGCTCGTAAAACCCCTCAGGGCACACATTTACTACCTTCTTCTTTTAACGTTTCAGGCACCACTCCATCTAAACGCAACTTTGTGTATCCTCGCTCATTAGCAGCGACATCGCCACACATTGATATCGTAAAACGGTTTCGGCAAGAGAACGATTGGTCGGATTTGGATACTACAGCGCCTATTGATGAAGTATGAAGAGAGCATATAAAGGTAGATGTCTGTATATTTAATTGTTTGTTCAATTTTAGGGAAGTGAAGATGAACACGAACTAAGGAATTCGGTTCAAGGAGTGTCCACTACTGAAACCCTATTAAACTCAACCCCTATAGATTTAACGAATGTAGAAACTCCACAACACTATACGTACGCATCCAAAAAGCTAAATGTTCTATCAAAACCACTACGCGTCAGTAACTCGCTGTCCAACGGCAGTACGCCGAGTAAACCATCCCCAATGCACAATTCGTCAGCACCAATTGCTAGAGTGAGTATTTTTAAAATCTTCAAATGGGAGTACTGAATGCTATAAATTATGATCAAATTGCAGACAAACAAGGAAAATGTCTCCTGAGTTTCAACGCATGGTATAAGTCAGTAAGAAAATATTGCATCCATATGTCATGGGCTCCTCCTAAATACCTATATTACATTTCTGTATATCTATTTGAAAGAAACATTGCATCTAAGCCACCTTGAAGGTATATTCAACTGCGGATTGGTATACAAATGGAATCACTACTTTTGAAAACTACAGCCTTTTCTCATTCCAACTTTAAACTTGTTAATATATTTATTGAATAGACAAAAGTGAAGCGTTTACACTAATCACTGCTATTGAATTCATAATATTTGTTGAACCAGTGTAGTAACCACATTGCATGTGACAGAAGTTAAGGAAATCTGCTAGTTTTATAAAAAATAACAAATTAAATCTGCGTTAAACCTTTGTTATGACCTCCCGTTTATGTCTTCGTAAAATGTTCTTGTGCAAATTTATTTCAGATGCTCTTAATTTGTCTTATGTTTATTTCTAAATGTATTCAACTTTAAACTTAAAACTTTGGTTTGTGTGTGTAAATATTTTGCTTGTTTCATATGCCATTCGCTGATTTATAAATAATAAACAATACTTCGAAACATTTAATCATCGTCTTCTTCGTCCTTTAAAATACCCAAACGACGTGCAACCTCCTTAACATTGGAGATGAACTCCTCCTGCACAAGATTGAAACTCATGGCCAGCAATGCAATGCCGAAGAGCAAATATAACGAACAATAGGCAATTGACTGGCGCGATTCGTCCTTCACTCCTTTCGCGGGCACAAAGTCGCCAAACCCTGGAAGCAAAAACAACAGGTTAAAAATATTTGCAATTTGATGACAATTTCGGTGTCTTAGTCGTCTCTACCAGGTTTGGTAAATAACATTCGATGGATAAGCAGAGCATAAATATTGTTACAAATGGGTTATTTCAATTAAAAGACTCACCGATTGTGGTCAAAGTTATGAAACAGAAGTAAGCAGAGTCCAAAAACGACCATTTCTCCCAGTAGGCAAAGAGTGCAGCACCGCCCAAAATGTAACTGATTACCAAAAATACGCACAACCAGATTGGCACTGGGCGATCTTTTGGTGAGATATCACCGTAATAGTCGCTCCAATCATCACCATAGTAGGAGTCATCATCGTAGTCAAAGCTGGGACGTCTGCGTATCTGCCGTTTTACAGGAAATCCCATCGGCGACATTATGCGCGGTGACGGCGGTAAGCGTTCTATGAGTAGGAAGAAATGTGAAACTGGTTGAATAACTGATTAAAGCATTTAAAAAAGGGACCAAATAATACTTCGCTATCATTAATTATAAGCAGCCGCCAAGGCAGGGGTTATTTGCGCGCGAATTCTTTGTTCGAATCCTCTCGGGTGCTATTTTACATAAGCCAATAAGCTATTAAGCCCTGGGAGCCAATATTAATGGAGCCATATCTGATTGCGAGTCATAGAAAGATTACTTAAATTTCTAAAAAAGTTTTCTTTGTACCGCCGCTATGCGCTTATGGGAACCCCTTTTACTTCGTAACATTTTTGTTAGTAGTTGGCCTTACCTGGTCTCTCTTTTCTATATCTCCGATCTCTATACTTGGATTGATGCGCCATATCACGGTTGTCATATTCGTCGTAAATGTCACGATCGTCTACATAGTAATCATCGTAATCTTCATCATAGTCCTCAAGTGGAGCGGGTGATCGTCCGCGCTTTGAACGATTCATTGAATGTGGACCGAAATCGGGTAACTCCAATCTATCGCCAAAGTGTGACTGATGTCCGGATTGTTGGCGGTGTGTCGGTTGTGGAGATGCGTGGCGCGGTTGATTGTGGTGTGAATGGTAGGAGCTATCGCCATTGCTGCGCTGATCGTTGTGGTAACTGTTTTTGAGCAGTGCGGAGCGCGGCATCGATTGGCTGCGTGGCATGTGCTTGCCGCGTTGCTCACGGTGCTGGTTATGCTCGAGCTCATCGATTGCATATCGGTTGGGTATGATGGGAGTCTTGCGCACAACTTCCTCATCGACGACGTCCTCGTAATGAATGCGCGGATCAACAGATTTGGCGCGCGCCGTAACTGGTGCATGTGGTACGGATCGGCCGCGCTGCATTGTGCGCGGATTCATTCGATTGATTTCGCGCATTTCACGTGACTCACGCGGCGCTTCTCGTAATTCACGCGCCTCACTGCGCGCCGTTGGTGGGGGTGGAGCAGCGTCACGGCGTGCGCTAGACGCGCGCACTGATCGCATGCTATACGAGCGCTTCGACGGCGGTACGTTTAGATCTTCAATTGAACCAAACCGTTGCTTCGAGTGTCCAACGTAGCGCTCACGTTCGACGGTGTGTCGGCTGCGTATGCTTTCGCGGTTACGCATGCTGCGTCCGAATCTTGAGCCACGATTGAGAGTCTGTGTATGTCGGGGCCCTTCATCGTAATACTGTTGTTCGTACTGATAAGGCGGTATATGGCGGCTGCGCTGATGGTTGCTGATGTGTTGATGCCGACGTCCACTACTACGCCCGCCATCGTAGTCGTAACGCCCAGCACGCAATTCCGGATCTGAATAAGCGTGTGGTAGACCCACCGAATTTCCAAAACCAGAATCGCCCACCGAGCGCTGTGTAAGGCGTATAGATCGTCGTACAGGTGGTGGCTGAGAGCGGGAGGTGTACCGTTGGCCGCGGCCAGAGCGGTGTCGCGGGCGACGTGGACGGCGTGCGGCGCGGGTGCAAACGTAACAGCAAACGCGCCAATATATGAATCTGCATTTAAGTTAATGGAATATACACACATACAGATGCATAAGTATATATTTAGATCTGTAGTTAATATTCAATTGCATTCGATTGCCAACCTGAAAGAAGTGGCCATCACATCCCCGATGTTGGAAAGGCACAGCAGCATGAGAGGAATGCCCACGATAGCATAAAAAATGGTGGTCACTTTACCCCAGTCCGTCCGCGGCGATATGTGTCCATAGCCTGAAAATCAATCCAAAAGTAGGTAGGTCATTTGAAATGCATGACCGAATCCCTATTTATTTATTTATAAACGCCCAAAGCTCCATATTGAAGTCTATGCATATCAATCCTTAAAGGATATGGCACAAAAGTAACTTAGATTAAACTGTTGATATATTATTTACATATATAAGTATTTGAAAACAATTATAATATAGAATTCAAAGATTTAAAAAAGCCACTCTTGAAAGCGAGAAACCAAGAACAACATCACTGTTAACCCTCCGTTGATACCTTTTCTAAAACCCTAAGACTCACCCGTGTGGAGTTGCCTGATCTCCCATCGGGCGCGTCTCAGGTGGTGGATAGGGAAGCCCTGGCATCACAAGAGTGGCCTTCCCTGATGGGGTGGGTTCAACACTCGTGTGATGACTCAAAGTTGGAATAGAATCAGGGTGCCATCCGCGAACCAAACTGGCTAGGGAGGAGTCCCGAAAAAAAACCAAAAAAGGTAATGGAAAACAAAGGATCTATTACTCCAGGTGGAATCCACACAAGTGGCAATCCACCCGCTTCGGCGGCAGGGGCATGGATTCTGGAGGCCCCAACCATTACCCAAGTCTCTCAGCTCTATGAGCGAGAGCGCATCCTGGAGGAGACGGGGGTTGCTATCGCAATCTCCTCTCCTTCAGAGTCTGAGAAACGTTTCCCTGCTTCGGAGGGCCTGAGTTGTGAGGTCTCTTCGGTGGCTGCACGACCTCCCAAAGAAGCAGGGAAATCGAAGAGCGCGGCAAGGAGGAAGAGAAGAAAGCGGCGGGCAAGGCTCATGCGGGAGAAATCCTCATGTGGCTCTGCCGGCCCTTCTGCGTCTGTGTCTTCCAAAAGACCTCGGTCAGCGGAAGTGACACCCACGGAAGCTACCGAATCCTCGGTGGGCACGGGCACTCCCAAGTTGTCTCGCTCTCGAGGTAAGCGGAGAAAGACGGTGGCTGAAAGCGGCACACCTCCCTGCCCTGCGGTTGCCGCCAATGGCCGAGCCACGACCCCCCAAGGTACGAGCGCGGTCTTGGCGCCAGTCAATGTGGCGGGAAAACGTTCTGCTGAGCCACGTCCCTATCGGCGCCTCGACAAAATGTTCAGCACAGCTGTCTGCCCGGCGAAATCTTCGTCAGTGGAGGATCGGGAGCTGGATCTTCGCCCAAGCACATCCAAGGGTGCGGCCAAGCCATCCTATAGCGAGAAGGCTGCTGGCCCACGACCTGTGGCAGTGATTGGAAAACTGGGGCCTGACCATCAGCTGACGGATGCAGAAATCAAACACTGCAAAAGTCAACTGATGCGTCGGGTTATTGCCTCCGGTCCTGAAGCCAACGCGAAGGGCTATGAGACAAAGGACGGCACCATAAAGGTGACGTGCGCGTCTCTGGCCAACTTCGAGTGGATCAGGACCGTGGTCAATAACGTGCCCCCATGGGTACCACTCGCTTCGCAGTCTACAGCGAGGAGAGTGTACCCCTCAGGAAGGCCATCTGCTGGATTCCGGATCCAGATCTGTCTACGGCGGATGTCCTCTCCTGTTTACGTGCCCAGAATCCGGGCATCAACACGAGGCTTTGGCGAGTCGTCTCGCACACCGAGCAAAAACCGGGAAGGAAAGGAATGGGCTGCTCTTGTGGTGCGAGTTGATGAGGCCAGTGTTGATGTCATGGGCTCACGGTACGGGAACCGTCTGAGTCTCTTCTTTGGGACGGTCAGTTTCCATGTCTTTCCCAAATGATTGGCTCGGACGATTCCTGTAGCTACCGTCCCTTGACGGTGACGCAAATTAACTTGCAGCATTCCAAAGCCGCTACTGCACTACTAAGTAGAAGGCTTTCCCAGCTGCACACATTACCCCATATAACAGCAGTGCAAGAGCCCTGGGTCTTTAGGGGCCATCTCTGTGGCTTAAGTGCGCTGAAAGGGGCCACGTTACTATATGACAGGAGTTCGAGTAGACCTAGTACCGGTCTTATAGTATCATCCATTGCCCTCTAGAAACCCAAGAAAAACAGACTGGCAGAAGTTTAGGGAGGCGTTGCGGGACCTTGACGTTGCGCCACCAAAAGAACAGGCCATTGAGGCGGCTGTTGAGAAACTCAACGCTGCCCTAACCGAATGTTTTGAGTCAGCCTGTCCAATTCGACCTCTCTCTAACCGGACTCCCGTTCCTTGGTGGAATCGAGAGCTCCAGATGCTGAGGCGTGAGTCGAGAAAACTTCTAAACCGGGCCCTCAAGACTAACCTTGCAGAGGACTGGGAGCGATACCGTGATGTTCAGAAGAACTACAAGAGGCTTATTCGGGAATCGAAAAGAGCCTCATTTAGGGAATTCTGCAGCGGTATTGAATCTCTGAGTGACACGGCGAAATTGCAAAGCTGGGGTCACTTAGGAAATCTGATGGCTCCTTCACGGAGCGGAAAAGTGAGACACTCAGCTTGCTGATGGAATCTCACTTTCCTGGTAATTAGATAAGCATCAGCCGGCAACAGCCCTTATTGATAGAGGCAGTAGTCAGAGCTGTTACACCTTCTCGGCATGACTGGTTCGTTGCCAGATCTGTGGTGAATGAGGCCGCCATTCGATTTGCCATCAAATCTTTTGTCGGCTGCAAGTCGCCCGGACCAGATGGCATATATCCTGCCATGCTGAAGGAGGGTGCAGAGTTCGTGACAGCAGCCCTGAAGAAAATCTTCTAGACATGCCTGGCACTGGCTTACATACCACGCTCTTGGAGGATGGTGAGGGTCGCTTTCATCCCAAAGGTTGGAAAAGATGACTACACTAGCCCCAAAAGCTTTAGACCCATCAGCATGACCTCTTTCATGCTGAAAAGTCTCGAACGACTGGTGGAACTGCGCATACGTCAGAAGGCGCTTCAGGCTCGCCTCTGTCTCTATTTCAGCATGCCTATCAGAGTGGAAAATCCTGCGAGTCGGCACTGCAAAACCTTGTTGCTAGGGTAGAGCTGGCCATCGACAGAAAGGACTACGCTATGGGCATATTTTTAGACATAGAGGGGGCGTTTGATAATGCCCCTTTTGATAGTATGTGTAACTCTGCCAGTAGGCACGGCGAAAACTCCATCGCAATTGTTCGTAAATTTATCAAAAATGAACCGAAATCATCATTGAAATTTATGGAATCAGAGTTAAATATTTCCAATTTATCGATTTATCGCATTTTAATTGATCATTTGGGCTTACGGAAAGACCGCACAAGTTAACTGTGGACCAAAAAGACCTCAATAAAGAGGCAAGAAAAAACGAGAAGTTTCTTTACAACATAGTAACTGGTGATGAAACTTGGTGTTTCCTACCTGAAACTAAGTGTCAAAGTGCCGAATGGAAGGCCCCAGACGAGCCACCTCCCAAAAAATCGCTCATTGTGACTTCGACCTATTAAGGGGGAGCCTGGTTTATAAGGTCAAAAAAATCAATTTTTTTTTTTTCGTTTTAAGCGATTCCTAATATATTTCAGAATATTCACACAAAGTTACAGAGCCTAATTCTCAATATTTTCATAGATACAAAGCCAAAGGTAGGCGAGCGTTAGGTAGTTACGCTGTGACCGGACAGCTATAGGTCAAACTTTATCTTGTTTTCTCGACTTTTCATTGTTATGATTTCTTTGAATTGGCGTAAATGAATGAAAAAAAATTAATGAACCTTTTGAAATGAATCATAGCTGGTTCCCTTCAGTATTAAATTCTCTTCTATTTGAACTAACAAAATAGATTAAAAAAAAATTTCAAGATTTTTATACCAAGTTGAAGTACATTTTTTTTTATAGAAAGGCATTTTTTTCTTTAAAACCTCCAAAAAGTTGAAATTTTGGAATTTCTCTCAGTTTTCTTAGTTCATCTAGAATAAAAAATCATGATAATTAGAAATCCATTTGAATTTTTTGCTTTAGATAATAATTATGAGCTGTATCTTGTACGCCAGTTGGAAACTCCAGCGTTGCAGCGCTCTACTAATTTCTATGTTAAACATTTTTTTCAACTTATTTTAACCATTACAAAAATTTTTTATACTTTTTAAATGTTCATTAAAAGATAGAAAAAACTTTGCAGTGCTAAATTAATTTTTTCCTTAAAAAAAAAAAAAAACGCAAAGAGATGCAATTTTTAGACCTCATAAACCAGGCTCCCCCTTAAGAAAATTACATTTGGCCATGAAAAGAAAACGTTTGCGTCCGTAGAGGCCAACAAAACGGCTTGTACCGACACCTGAAGGACATTCCAGTTAATGACCTGAAATACTCTTTCGAAAAGCTTTTAAATCGCGCAAAACAGTGTATTATTTTGAATAAATAAAATCGAAGTTATCAGAACAAAGCTCCTGTCGTTTCTATTTTAGCCCAGTCTTGTTTATTTTGGACTTCACCTTGTATTTGCTTTCTTATTTTTCACCCAACCTGTAAATGCATGCAGTACTTAATTTGAATTCTTAAAGTGTTAAGATTCTATTAAATCGACAGGATGAAACCATACACATTTCGAATTAAATTGGAAAAGCATTCAGCATTAAAAATTGTTAAATGACTTAACACATACATACTCATACATACATACATACATATGTACATATGGCAATACTTAATAAACAGCTATAAAAACTCATTCAAAGTAATAAGGCAATGTTGCAAGCGCTTGCTGTTTGGCTTACAATTATAGTAAACTACATTTGGATTTTTAATAATTATACATATATACTGGTACAGTGAAACCTCCCCTAACGGGCATCTCCCTTGCGTGGACAGTTTTTCCTATACCAAGTTTTAATTGTACATTTAGGAGCAAATTACTCTCTCTTAAGCGGGCACTCTTGGCCGGACGTGGACAATTATTTTTCATAAAATTGACACAAAAACCTCTATTGAGCGGATTCGAACAAAATATAAAAAATGTCAGTGAACAGTTACTTGCATACATACATACTTACTAAATGGAGAAAAGGGGACTTCCTGGACAAAGTGTGAAGTTTTTTCATGCACTCATTTATAGGGGTTTCCAAACAGAGGTGTTATTTTGATATTTAAAGAAAAATGCTAATTTTAAATATAAATGATCGGATGTTTATTTCATTATAAAGAGGAAGGTATGCCGTTCATAGTGGAAATTAACATCAAAATTACAGGACAATATCCTTTTCATAAAATTTTCCATAACCGAATTGCAAAGTGGCTGCCCCATGTCCTCGATGGCCTCACGAATTCCATCTTTGAGGTCTTGAATCGACCCTGGGCTGTTGGCGTAGACCTTCTTTTTCACGTAGCCCCAAAGACAAAAGTCACAAGGTGCTAAATCACAAGATCTCGGTGGCCAATTGTGATCACCTCTTCGAGAGATAACACGGTCCGGAAAGTTTTCCTGTAAAACGTCAATGGTTTCATTGCTTGTGTGGCACGTAGCGCCGTCTTGTTGAAAATAAACGTTGTCCAGATCAATACCATCCAATACCGGCCATAAAAAATGTCTTGATAGCGCAATCCATTCACCTGTTATTGGAAAACCCATTAGTTTGGTTAGCGCAGTGATTTTATTAAAACTTACGAGAAAAACAATTTGCTTTTCTAATCAAATCTTGCAAACATAATTTTCCCACATAAAAAAATAAATAATTCAATAGATTTGGCATAATGTCATCACTGAGTCTCTGTATGAAATATTTAAAGAAATAAATCCGATTTTCCTATTAGATTCAAAATTGGAAAAACACAGGCTGCGTTCATCGTGAAAAATAAAGAGATTATTGTTATTGATAAGATTATTGGAAAATAATAGTTTCCTTTTGAAAAAGTAAATAAAAAAAAACTTACGTCAATCGACAATTTCCCAGTTTTTTACGAATGAATTTAATTATCTAGTTTATGTAGTTTATTAACTGAAATTAAATATTTATATATAATACTTCACATGCACAGAATAAAAAAAAAATATTGGATTTGTTTTGCATTTCTTTTTTAAGTATAATATCTTAAAAATATTGTGTGAAAATTTGAAGTGAATCCGTCAAATACTTTTCAAGTTATTCAACAATTAACAAAGGGCGCTCGGGCAATCTGGTGTGTTCGAGAGCAAGTAGCGAAACTTTAAATGCGTTTTTCTCAAAACTATGTTTTTTAAACTGGTCATCACAGTAACTAAAAAACCCTTTGGTAGATTTCAATAAAATACTGCAATACTGCTTTTGAAAAACATAAAATACTCGAAGGATTTTTTTTCAAAAATTTAAATTTTTTTTGAACAATTAATTGTCGGTTTTTTCACGAAAAATATTTCCTGAGGCCGCCATATTGTTCATTTAAAAAAAAAAGCTTCGGTGAGGCACAAGATTATCTATTAATAAAACTAATTTCTCTTGTCCGATTGATTTTAGATGAACCTCCAAGGACTTGTGATGATCACCGCAAGGGACTTCTGGAGAAACGTGCTCCACACAAACAGCTATAACTTTTATTATTATTAATTTTTTTTGAAATTTGGCTAAAGTCTAGTCGAAACATGATGTATTAATGTATGTTTTTATTTTTGTAAAATAAAGCAACTGACTAGCAAAACAAAAATTATTGAAAATCTTCATTTCTTCGGGCCTCTGACTACCCCTAACCTCTTATCCAAATAACTGAAAAATGCACTTTTCTAAAAATACCTATACATTTTTGTTTAAATTATATAACATCAATATCTTTTAGTAAAATAAGAAATACCTAGTATTCCATTAATTAAAAAATAAAAGTTCTAAAATAAGCGGACACGAAAGTTGACCGATAGTGAGTAGCCGCCCAAAGGAGGTTTCACTGTACCTACATATGTGTATCCTATACATATGTACATATGCCTATGCATGTGTGTGACAGTGCAATATGAAGCATTCGATGCCATTGAAAATTGGTCAACCAACTGTAACGCATTGGGCAAGGCTCCCCAATGATCAGACGCATCTCACATACGAGCACAATACGAGCAATGCGATTTGTTGAACTTTTATTCATTCCGCGCAATTATGATTTTTATGAAATACCTACTTGTACGAGTACTACGTTCATGCGAATGAGTAACTCAGAACTTGCGGTTTCCATTGTTTATGTGCCTCCTAATAGCGCATGACACACTTTAAATTCAATTGCTGGAGTCACCATTTTGAGCGGCTGTTTGCATGTCATCCGATTGTGCAGGAAATGTGAGTCAAATTACCAGCAGTGGCAGACTTGCCATTAAGTGAAGTTGTGAATTTGTGAAGTTGCGAAGTTGTCATTTTCTAATCAGTATTTTTTTATTTGTTTTTGGCTTGCTTTTAATGCAAGAAAATGCAAATGCCCATAAACAAATTCGTGGCTCAAGTCAATGTACGCCATTGGGGCATGCGATACAGACATACAGTCTGGTTCACTTGTTTAGAGGCACTCAGTTTCCCTATATTATTTGCGTATTAAAACTGTAAAAATGAATCGTTTTTTAGTCATTCATTGTTTGGTCGAAAACTTCTTAATTCTAATAAAATGGGTAAGCAGAAAGGTGTAGCAAATCGCGAAAAAGGACAATTCGATTGGCATCAAATTCCGCCCTTTCAACAGCAAAAATTAAAGAAATGGTAAATTTTGCAGCCAGCAAATCCACCATTCGAACAGCTATTCTAAAAGCGCCACATCTGAAGCAAAATACCACTTTTGAATAGATTTTGCAATCGACCACATAGCTTGGAGTTCTGTTACAAATAACGGTCCCGCTGAATGGAAAAATCTAATATTTAGTGACTTAAGAAAGGAGGAAAGCTACCTGAGTGGGCATCACAGCCGTGGAGATTATGGATAAGGATAAAGA
Source organism: Anastrepha fraterculus (assembly GCA_037575425.1). Lineage (NCBI taxonomy): Eukaryota > Metazoa > Arthropoda > Insecta > Diptera > Tephritidae > Anastrepha > Anastrepha fraterculus. The sequence goes on from JAYXIM010018576.1 coordinate 39,831, forward strand.
TTATTCAAAAGGATAATTCATTTGTATACACCTCAAGTGTGGTGAGAACTTGGACTGCGTCCCAAAACGTTGAAACTTTTGCATGGCCACCGTATTTCCCAGATCTGAACATTATGGAAAATCAATGATGGCTTGCTCGTAAAGTTTATAAGAATTGGCAACAATTTTTATCATTAAAACGGCCTGGTCTTAAATTTCATTAGGCTCCTTGGAGGCTATACATTCATCAACGCATTTACGAAGTAATTTATAAACAAGGTGGCATCACAAACTATTAAGAGATTTTCTATATTTATATATTTTCTATATTATCTTATTTGGTCGGTCAGTGCCTCCATTCTAGTGAACCAATAAATCAAGATCAGTATTACAGCTGCTGAAGTTTTACTACTGCGAAATACCGTTATATGGAATAATATTTTGACGCATGTCGAGTAAAATACAGTCTTCACCTTTGATTACTAGACCAAATATCGTTCCTTTAATATCCATCTTCTTCCATAAAAATTATTGCCTCTAACCAAGTGAGCCGGACTGTACCATATATACGAGTATGTACATATTTTTTTAACTTTCGACACAAACTAACTACAGATATTGTAAGCTAATGTAGTTGGATTTACCTTAAACGAAGCTCTTAACGTATCGTCGGCATTTCCGCGTGGTGGCCAAAACCATTTGTTTTGATTGGCCGCCGCGGTCAGTAAACTCCAATTTGAGCTTTTACGAAAGCCACAAAAATTAAATGACAATAACTTTACTAACAAATTAATGCATTAATACATACACACATACATGCATATGCATGTTTGAGCGTAGGGTACCTGTTTTTGAGACCAAAAATAAAAATGAGTTTGGGAAATACCTAAAACACATAGCCACCACAGCGTCCAGAACTGACCTTGTCTAACGTAATGAATTTTTGGCTTGAAGTGTCGGCGCTGTGCATTGGAGCGTGGAATATGCGGAAAGCGCTGCTATTCCACTGCTACAATCCGCTCATAATCATTGTCCAATCATCACCAATACTCGGACACTTAGTCGTAGGTACAATGAAATGTGAACATCCAAATCAAAACCAAACTTTGGAGGTCAAACACGTGAGAATGCCACTGTGGTGGTTGGGCAGTTGGCTAGAGCAGCAGCGGTGATCTAAATGCACACATACATACATATATACATACATGGATGGTTGAGTTGGTTTAAATTCCGAACTAATTCATTTACATTTCACTTTGAAAATGGGAATAAAATAGCATCTAATCTACTATTTTGACTGCATCCAAACAGATGTACACATTTACATACATACATGCAGGCATATCTATATAGCAGATGATTAATTACACAGTCACATTGAAGTTCAATGCTGCTATTTTATATTTTATATTTTTATTTTTCATTATAATTTTTTTTTTTTTTTTTTGAAAAATGTGCTGTTATCTCATTTCAAGTTGAATAATCGGCAGTGGTATGTACATACATATATATATTTGAAGACTCGAATTTTAATTTTCCACTATAAAATTGTTTTTGTGTATTGTGCCAACACTCAATATATCCATAACATGCACTTTTGGGGTGATGCGTTTATCGGTATTGGCTTTGGTATTTCGGTCCCATTTCGTATTCCTCTCACGAAATCACCGAAAACAACAAATATTCACTTAATTTACATACACACGCATTTACATGTTTTCACTTTGCGGAAAGCGGTGCCAAAGATCCCTTTCGAGCGTTAAATTGCTAATTCTTCGAATGATATACATAAATGATTTATTCGAACATTTATTGGGCGTCAAATGTGCAGTGATTAATGGAGGTATAATGCCAGTGACCACTGAATGATGTCGATTGTTGGTGATGATTGCTGCAAAGACAGCGCCCACAAACTCACACACACCCTCCCAAATGCCCAAATGTTTCATGTCGCGCAATGCGCCCACTGCAACATCGCCGTGATCATTGATTAGAACGTCTTACGAGGGTGCGTCAAGAATCAGAACGGGTGGCATTGGCAACTCAAATCCAACAGTTTGTTTGCCGAGAAACATCTTGCAAAGGAGCTCATCCAATTTTCCGACATATCTCGCAAATGGTTTGTTATGACAGCCACTTGAAACAAGCGTCTACGTGAATTCAAGTGAAACCGTCAAATGAATTTAATGCGCTCTTTAAACTTTATCTTTAGCTCGAAAAAACCATTACACAATTAAAAGTATTATGTGGACTTTTCACCATCGATTGATTGTTTTCCCCACTTGTTTACAAAAATTCCCTGTGGTTATATTAGCACAAGCGGTCAGAACACAAGAAATGGTAGCCGCTACAGGTTCATGACATATGCACAAAGATCAGTAATTTTAGTTTTGCATAAATATTTTTATATGGAATTACTGTCCGCGAAATAGGGCATCTCCTCCTCCTTCCCTCTTTGTTCACATTTAACATCAAAACAATCGTTTGGAACTTCAAAGGAGTGTTGCAGAAGTTTTTGCACCGTTTCATAACCTTGGACGATATATGGATTCATCACAGCATAACACCAGAGGCGAAGAAGCGGTCGAGACAGAGAACTTCCCGTTGCGAATTGCGGACAAGAAAGACCGTGTTGAAGTGAGGTTTAACACACCAGACAGGGTTAGTCTGATGTCTCCTCCACAACACCTTTTCCACGCTCCTTCCACGCTCAACAAACAACTTCTGCTAAGGTGCTACCGTAGGAATCACCTCTGAAGCCATTTGCTAGAGCCTGAGCCACTTTCCAGGCGACTTAGAAGATATCTCTTCGACTGTACCGACGAGATCCAGTAACACAACTGCAACTACTGGACCGGACACTATATAGGAAGACATTGAACACACATCGGGATACTCTCACCACTTTCCTAAACTTCCGACCCCCAAATGCCGTTTTCAGAGTACAACCACCTCCTATTACAGACGAAGAGCTTCAGCTGCCTCGTGAGACCCGCATAACTTTAGCTCAATTACGATTCAGATATTGAAGCAGGTTATATGTAGGTATACCTGTTTGATTGAACGCCGATTTGAATAAGTAGACCTTCTGATTTGAGAGGAAAGAGTTATTTACTCTAAGAAAAAAATTGCATGAATTAGGGAAGGAATTCCCCCCTTTCTTTAGAAATATAAAGAAATAGGTTGATAGTAAAATATTTGGGTTGAATGAAGAGGCTCCCGTTAAAGCAAATACCTATTTTGAGGACCTGGAGAAATCGTTTTATTTGGAGGATAACAAAAGTTGGGAGAAATATTTGATGAATATTGTGCCACTGATTTCAATGTTCAGAGACTTATTGGCCACCCTCATACGAGTATATTGACATATGTTGCATCTTCGGCGATCGGGTGGTTTACGCAAAGACCACCAATAGCAGCAGAAACCACAAAGAAACGTGCCATCGCGAAGCCGCTAATGAGTAATGACAATTTGACAATGCAGATATTTCCTCAGAAATGGTCGATTGATTTTATTTTGAATGAAGGCGTTTTACCCATACGGTTACGATGTACTTATGGGCCTATTTGCAACAAACTTACAATAATGCAAAGGTTGCTTCTACCAAACTACGGTATTATTATTATTATTATTTTTTGTCAAACACACACCAAGCACCGGCAAATTTCGGCTGAGAGCCGTCATCATTAAATGTGGATTAATAATTCTTTACTTTTTTAGCTTTTAATTATTATTTTTTATTGGTCGCAGAAGTCGATGACGCTTCGCTTGGCGTTTCGCACGGTTGATTTTTTTTATATAAGAAGCGTGTGGCCAACTCATGCCAAATTATTCTACCGACAACCAGCGACGCGTTCAAACGCGGCACAACAAAAAGAAGGCATATTTCATTTCATTTTGTCTGGGGCAAGCAGAAGAAGTGCAGGGTAGAAGGATATATTCAAACAAGTGCGAGCAAGTGGAATATTTCAAGTGAAGGTGATTAAAGAAATAAAAAAAAAAATAAAAAATAAGAAATTATATTGTAGTAAAATTCAAATAACAAGACAGAATAACTGCAAAAATTCCAATATCGAAATTTCGAAAAATATGTAAGACGTGCATTTGTATGAGTTTACGGGTATAGACTACCTATGGTGTAATATCAAAGTGATTAGAGGTACCTTCGTTTCTGAAATGGTTTTTAAGTGACTAAACATTTGCAAGGACATCAACATAGGCAATCAAAGAAAGTTCCACGGGATTCCAAAGACGAACCCTTTTGGCCTAAAGATGTATATCAAGCAATGCAAGTGAGAATTAGCAAAAAAATAAAAATATGCACTTAAAACTGCCACAGAACCTTATACATTTTGCGTAGTAGGAAATGGCGTCGTTGGATACACAAACCGTTTCCTACAAACAACGTTTTCACTCTAATTTAACAAAAAAAAAAACCGTTACACTTCAACTGCCTACTTACATATTTTGTTGAAATTTAAAAATATTTTTCTGCCCGTAGTTTGTACAGGTATTAGCAGTCAAGTGGTATCTCCCTTGCAACCACAGGTGGAGGAACATTTTGAAAGGCTGCGAATGCATTCATTTTATTATAAATAGAAATAATAAAGTTTTATGAATATTAATAGCCTAGACAGACAGTAGTGTTCATCGGTATTTACTACCTCATTTTTAAGCGGATTAGGTCAATCATTCGGACAATAATTAACATCTATTGTGAATGACAAATAATGAAACTTTTAAAGAGAAGAACGAAAAACCCGGATGCCATTATAGTTTCCTCCAACACGTTCGAAATTACATTAATTGTTTTGATATTTCGGAGTTAGCGAAGTTGCAATTTTCTTAGTATCAGGGCGGCTAATACCCGTATTTGTTGCCTGCGGTCCATCTTTTACTGACAAAACCATCCAATAAGGAACTCATACGCGTAATAACCGTCTGTCTAGGCCATAAGAAAGCGTTAAATACCGCTATAGAGTATATTATGATAAAAAATTAAAAATTGTAAAATTTAAGTTGCTATCAAGTCATTTTCTTCCCGTTTTCATATTAGAGCCACTTTCTGGTGCCCTAGCAATCCGTGATCAGTTGGCTTTACGCTAACGTAATTATCCGAAAATTTTTGGAGATTTTTCAGGCTTTAACAAAAACAATTACAAAAATTACATTTGATATTTTTCACTATTTCCAGTAGGGAAAACCCTAAATTTGTCTGTGCACTACTCGATCCTCGTTCTCTCACTACAACATAAATCCAAAGCAGTGTGGAGAAGTTATCAAAGCTGTTTTTCTCTCAATGCCGCCTAAGCTTCTAATGTCACTTAGCATCTTCTTTTCCCAGCCGAAAAAATAGAATGAGTATTCCGCCCTTAGTTTGCTTGCCGACCACTCGACACTAATATTACTTTCTTCATGACTAAAGGGTACAACCCTCTGCAGTCCTGACTCCCTGAATCTTACTTCCATGGCACAAAACTATATTTGGAAATCAAGCGCTCATGATTTGCTTATCGGAGCCGGGATGAGTAAGATAAAGCTCAGTTAATAATGGCCCCCCCGGTCGAGCGGCCGCTGTAGCCAAGTGGGTTGCTGCGTGATTAACATTTCGAAGTGCACAGATTCGAAACTTCGGACACGAAACACCAACTGATAGACACAGTGTTTTCTAGTGACAGTCGCTCCTCGGCAGGCAAGGACAAACCTCCCAGTGTATTTCTGCTATGAAAAAGCTCCGCCAGCCGTTCGGCGACGTAAAACTTCAGGTCCGTCCACATGTGGAAAACATGAAGACCCACACCACAAATAGGAGGAGGAGCTCGGCCAAATATCCAAAAAAGGGTATAAGCTTTAATTATATTTTTATATATATGTAACGATGGCACAATCTCGATCTTGTCATGCAACTTTAAGCTTGTCTTGATGTCCAGGACATGACTACATAGCTCGGATTTGAAGATCGGGAAGATACCTTGCCGTTTAATGACGAAAGCTTTATTTCTGTATTATATTTCTGTTTGTGTATAAGAAGCTGGGTGTACATCTTGCAATCTTTCCTGATACCAGCTTAGACTTTCTGCAAGGTGATTCAATGAGTTTCAGTTTTCTATTTCTACTGGAGCAAATGCTTGAGCCCTATATTGTAGACCTGGACTGTTAGTGTCTTAAAAAAGGCAAGCATTTTAATTTACACTTTTACACACATACGCACATATGTACGTATAATAATGAACCAACTCCTCTCATTTCAGGTAAAAAGGAATGAATCATTTACAAGTTCTGATTGCACTCACAACACTACTGTGTAGTGTATTTGGTGCCAACGAAGCTGACCATTGGGTGTGGTCCAAGCGAGGCGATAGTGAGCACCGACCACGTCCTTTTCATAATGAAATTTCAGCCAGATATCAGGGCAGTGCACTAAGGCGTAATGCGCGCGCACGCGATCGCGAACCGACTACTAGGCGCCCACTGCCGGGTCAACCACAGAACGACGAAATCGACGACTATCCGGACGAAGAAGTAAATACAAATGTTGGCACACGCAATTATCCTTACCCGCCCTTCGGCAATGGGCAGCAGTTTGGCATAAACAACTACCCGAGTTTCGGCGGCATTGGGGGCCCTGCTGGTGGCGGCAATGGCATTTTGGTTGGACCTGGTGGGCCAACGGGTATAATTGGCCGGCCTCAACCACAATATCCGGGTGCATTTCCCGGGAATGGCTTTATAGGTCAACCTGGAGTTGGATTTCCAGCACAACCAGGCATTTTCGGTGGGGGTAATGCGGGAGGAAGTGGATACTTAGGACCAGAAACTGGTCTAAATCCTAGTTTCGGTGGACAGTTTGGCGGAGCGGGTCAATTTGCAAGCGGACAATATCCCGCTGGTAGTCAGTACCCAATTGGCGGACAATTTGGGGTAAACGGACAATATCCAGGAGCGTTTGCGGCAGGCGGTACACAATATCCTGGTGGTCAGCCTCAAGGCAACCAGTTTCCAGCCGCGCAATACCCCAGCGGTGGACCACAGTACACCGAAGGTTATGGGTTTCCAGCCTATATCCAATACTCAGGAGGAAGTGCCTTCGGCTATGCCACAACTTTCAATGACAATGAAAACACAAATCGAAAGCTAGAAGCGGAGGGAAAGAGTGCAGTCAGAGTGAAAAGTAGCAAACTAACCGATCAAGTGGATGACAAGATCAGCAAAGGTTTCACCAAAGTGCCGAATTAAACAGATTACCTATAGCTGTAATGTAATGTAAATATATTTAAGTAGTTTTAACTTTTTAAGTAAGATATGTCACACTCACCTATGGTAGTTATAACAATGATCGAATAAAAAAGTGAGCCAGCAAAGGTCCATTGTGACTTTCGGACGTCCTCATCACCATCCCAACCGTTAGTTTTAATGGCAGTCACTATTTGCTTTTCAAAACTAGCCAAATCCTTCATCACATTGGCGATCCAATCATTTTCGGAGAGGACAGATGCATTATCGGAGAAATGCCAAATTTTATCAGTTAAATTTAAACGCAAGTACTGAATGTCCCTTTTCACCTACAAGACACAGAAGCAATTTCTTTGTGCAACTACAACAATTTTAGCAGACTTTTAGCTTACTTCAATCTCGTGCGGCATTTCCAAGTGTTGAAAGAGGTAAGCGCCGCCAACGCAATATGAGACCACCATTAACACCAGGATCACATGCGACACAACACACGAAATGACTTTCCATGAAAAGCAAATCGCAGTAATGCATTTTCCGCGCGTCGGCTTTTGGTCAAGCATATGCGGCGGCAATGACTGCGCGCGCCGAGCCGACATGTCGTCAACTCTCTACGCTTGCACCCAATCCACTCTGCTAAAAACCGATCTTTAATGTTATTTTATGAGAAACTTTTTTAATGCAAATTTCACAAGTGGATTTGTATATTTATTGCATTACAGATGTAAGTCGGAGAGCACAGAAATGCGCTATGTTTATCACCGCGGGATAGCCCAATAGCCAAAATACCTACACACGCTCGGAGCGTTTGGTTTATTTTAAAATCGTACACACTGCCTATTGGTTTATTTTTGTGAGCCGAAAACTATGTATGTATGTATGTATGTTGCTGTTGAGACATAAAGGAACCGACACAATCGCTCGCACAAAGTAAATTTTTAAAGATTTTCTATGGATACACACGCAGTGCCAGCGTTGCAGAGATATTTGGAAATTTTAGTAGAAACATTCATATTTATTTCACTGTGTAAATACGCTTGGGCAATCATTTTGAGTTAATTCGATACTTCTACTACATTTTAATTGAAGTTTTGCAGAATTTTCACATATAATATTAACTTTTTCCTCCAAAATAAAACGCAACTGTAAGACTTATTTTTCAACCGTACCCAACACGAACTGAGAGCAGACTAATTAGGCCCGATAACATCTCGAAACATTCCTCTTATTTTGGAATACTCACAGAATTTTCGTTGAACGCTAAGAAAAATAAACGCAAATTAAAACAAAACAAAGGCAGTTTTATTTTACTTCCAACTAAGGGGGAGTTCTTTGGATTTGCTTATTTCTTTTTTCGATCAGTTGTATGCAGATAATCACAAATATTGAAAATATATTTTAGTACACCAAGTGCATTTAATTTAAGCTACAGTCAACAGAAACAGGCCGTAATCAATATTTATACATCAATTTAAAAAAAGTAATAATAAACACATTTGCAGTCATTGAATATCAGACGCCGCTTCACGGTGCTGCCAATGTTGTTTGTAATTTGTGTCTCATTTTTCTCATTTTCTGAAAATGCTCATCAACAAATGCTGTTAGTTTATTGAAATTGCGTTGAAATCAACAGCAAAAATTACATTTGAAATGCATCGTTACTCAGTGATGGAGGTAATAATTCAAATGCTTGACTTATTGATATTTTGCAATAGTAGGTAAGGGCGGAAAGTCACCGCGCTTTCCAACGGTGAGCACTTTTGAAGAGACTCCAACAGACCTGCAAAATTAACATAAATATTATTACCATTCAACTGTAAACTATTTTCGTTGATTTACCTCCAAAATAATGAGCTGCCGCGCTTGAGTTCGCCACGCGTTTGCAAGTCATTCCAACAATCAACCCAGTTTTTGTATTTTGGCATCACCGGAGGTCTTCCTGCCATTAAACGCGAGCTTGTTACTGACATGCAGGTGGAGACAACTTGCAGCGGATAAAGAATGCTTGAGAAAGCGAACTGCATACCAGAATATATTAAACATGTACATTTTCGTAAGTAAGTTTAGAATAATTATACGAACCTGCACAAAACCTGCATTATACTGTCTGCCGATTTTGTCCTTGATGACATATTTATTCAGAACGAACACTGTCGTGCTTGTAAGTACCAGGCAGACTACGTCGCAAAGTAGTTTTGGAACTAAACCAGCAAAAAAGCCTAAAACTCCTTCCGTTTTATAAATCTCTTTAATAGAACCGAAAATCGATGAATACAGTTTTTCCCGACCAATAAATTGCGCCATCATTCGCAGTGATATAACATGGAAGGGTTGTGATACAATAATTCCAGATACGCTCAACACTACATCGCGCTTTAGATTAATTTTGAATTGAATGTAGCTGCAATCAATAGCAAAACCAAATTTGTATAAGTGTACACATATTTTCTTATTTTACTTACAGTTCTTCATCCGTGAGGTTATTATCGTCTTTGTCTTTATCATCGATCTCTGGAAGGCCCACTCTGTCTGCAATTTTCTCACTGAAGATCATGCTCACAATTGAGCCTACCAACTTAGGCGCAAGGCCACGGTAGCAGCCATAGAATCCATCCATTTTCCTGATGTATCCAGCTTAAAAACAAAAAACAACAACACAAGTAACATTTTGTAACACAAATTCCTCTTATCTGTTCTCTTATTTACTTAATTGCTTTTTTTTGTTGCTTATCACTCACTTACCGTACTGAAAGATATTCGGCAACACCATTATCGGTCTACCTAAGAAAGATGTGCCAGGGCGGGGCGGTATGGGTTCATACCCCAGTTGAATAAGTACCTTTGAGTATTCAAATGGGTGAAGTGCGGCGCTCACCGCCAGTCGCATTCCAAATCTAATCCATTCGTTCACCTCTTTATTCCCTTGATCATCGCTGATATTAACAAATGTGGGGTCCAACGCGGCCATACTATAACGTGTTATTCAAATTTTTAATATATTCGCGGTAATTTTTATCCTAGGAGCAAAAGTTTGGATGTTATGGAACCGGCAGCTATTATTTTTCCCCAATATCTGTAAAACAAATTGTGACAGGTTATGAAAAAAGTTGACAGTTTGATGCTTTGTTCGATTCGTTATCATTGTAGGGTTGCAACGCTTCGCAAATTTAATGATTTGGTTTCTACGAATTGGAGAACTAAACATGTGATTTTAAATATTTTGTTGGTGTGATATTAAAATTAAAGGAAATTTTAATTTTTGAAATTCATTAATTTATGAATGACTTAAGCATTAATATAGATTATAAGATTAAGTTACTTTAGTGGTAACAGCTAGTTTTTTTTAGAGTTCATATAGTTGCGAGTTCAAAAAAATTCTCGACCTCGATGTTGGATTAAAGTATAATTTTGTGCGTAGCAGTCAAAAATATGCCTGTTCGATGTTTGAATCCTGTAATTTTGTAGATTTTCATCCCGCCATATAATTAATACCTGAAAAAAATTATAATTTTAAGTAGAGAAGAGAAAGAGGACGAAACAGTGGTACACTTCCGCTCCTAGCTAAGAGTAGAGCAAGCTGTTAGACAAATACTCTTTTGACTCTCTTACGGAACTATCCGATGTTGGAGTAAATGCTACGCTACGCTTCATAAGAACTTTTAAATTGCTTCATGATAAATAAATAATGAGGGTACTGTGTTACACAATGGTACCACAACGGACCAACCTGGTCTAAATGAGTTGACTATTTTCAAAACCGACTGCCACAAAAACCTAACCCAACCTAGGGAAATACATATATTTTTCGAATATCTTATATTAAACGGTGGGCTTTAAAATGGAATCAACCGATTTTGGAAATTGAGATAACTGCGTTCCCACGACAGTCGGTTCTACGTAACCGGAACGACACGGATTTATACCCGGCCAAGGACTGTCACTTCAGCAGCATTCCTCGTATATGCACGAGGAATGTTTATGCTGCTACAACAACATGGAGATAACTGTTTATAGTTTTCGAGTTATTTGTAGTCTATGATTTTAAATTTGTTAACCACACAACGCCTTTTCCATATGAAGATAAGTACTGACAATTACTTTACTTTCACAAAATTTTATTTTCACACTTTCAAATTGACGCATTGATTGATTTCACGTAGAAATGTATGTATGTCTTACTGACTTAAAAGAAAACTATGGCCATATGAAATATTTCTAGATATGGACCTTCAGTTATACAGACAAATCAAAATACAGAATCACAACAGGAAAAGCAGGAATCTTTTGCAATATAATGAAATATAATAAAAAATAAACGCCTCAGCCGAAAAATCGCGTCATTTTTTACTCCAACTTTTTCTCAATACAATAAAAGATTGTTTGCGATTCAAAAGAATAATAAAGTAATAAGCTTCAAATAACTCGAAAACTCTATGGTTCCGGCAGCTTAAAGTGATTATATGAGGGACTACAGTTTTCCAACGAAAGCATATTTACCCTCAAAATCGGCTCTGACGCGCAAAGTATATTAGAAATATTTATTGCTACCAAGCAACCCTCTGTAAAACATGTTGGATATGCCAAGCTGATTTGCGCAACATGCACAGTGACCAAAAGTAATAAAATGAACCGGTACTTACTAAACATATCTTATATTGGTACTAATTTTCGGTGAGTTTTGTGATATTTATTTTGAAATAAATTAATGCATATCCACAACTTTCTTGTTAGAGGAATACAAAAAATAGTAAATAAAGTTGAGGGACCGCACGTGGACACCAAAACTATTCAAGGATGCATTGAGTTGGCTCTTCGCTCGCTGAATCCGATTAACGAAATCCAAACAGTAATTTCAAGTCGGTAAGTCCCATGTATATGCCTACTTATGAAATCATAATGACTTTTGTGGTTTGGATGCATTGACATGTATATTTTGTTATTGTAGCACCGATGCCGGTGTGCATGCATTGCACTCTACACTTCATGTTGATCTGCAACGACGCAACTCTAAACCCTTCGATCCAACTACGATAACATGTGTCCTTAATCGTCTGTTGCAAAAAAACGGATTTCCTATACGAGTGCTTAGCACACAGCAGGTCCCAGATACTTTTCATTGTCGATATAATGCTCGAGGGCGAAACTACTTGTATCGATTCGCAGTGGCCAAAAATGGTAATAGCCATACTGATCGTTTAAAGAATCACGACGTTTTCATGCCGGTGGAAGAATTAGATCGATGTTACTTTTTGCAGTAAGTTTAGAACGTTTACCAAGGAGGTCTGAAGCGGTGTTACATTACGTAATATTATTTTTTGTTCTTTTAGAAATTGTAACTTCGACATTGAACGTTTGCGCGCAGGTTCTCATATGTTTTTAGGCCTGCATAATTTTCGCACTTTTATGAGCGTCAGCCGACAGCGCAGTGCTACTCGAGATCATCCTAGATACACACTACGAACAATCGACCAAATAATTGTAAAACCTGGGAAGTCGGTGGCAGTTGGTGCAAATGCTAGATTAGCCGAAAGCATCTACGACTACTGGGATATTGAATTCACAGCAAAGGCATTTCTTTATAAGCAAGTAAGATGGTAAGACATGAGAAATTTAGGGTACTTACAGATTGTTTTTTATTTCAGGTGCGACGCATGGTTGGTGCATTACTTGCGTTGGCAACCGGACGAATAGATGAGCGATCCTTATACCAAATGTTAACGATTCCTTCAAAGAACTCGTGGGATCATCGCGTGCTACTCTCACCGCCATTTGGACTTTACCTTTGTCGTGTTTATTATAACGAAAAAGATCTAAAATTGCCCGAGGTATTCAATAGCAATGAGCTTGTTGGAGCAGCTTCAAACTAAACGCTCGGCACTCAAAGCCACGCAAATCACTGTGACTACAGCAACCGGTAAACGATTTGTGGAAACAAATACATCTACCTCGACACCTATACTACTTGAAGAGCGTTCTTATGGCTTTGTGGTTGACACTAAGCCAGATACCATACCCGCGTGCATTTTACCCGGATTTCTTTATTTAGGCTCACAGGATGCCGTAAATAGTGAGAATATAACCGCATATAACTTAACACATATTCTAAGCGTTGGAATTGAGACACCGCCTATTGTGGGAAAACAAGTTGAAATACAATTTTTGCCATGCCTAGATTTGCCCGAAACGAAAATTTTAGAAAACATTATACCACAAGCAAATGCATTCATAAACAAAGCAAAATTGGCTCATGGCCGAGTTTTGGTGCATTGCAACGCAGGGGTTTCACGCGCGGCTAGTGTGGTCATTGGGTACTTAATGTTGGGACGCGACATGCTGTTTGAGGCTGCCTACGCTTTGGTGAAGTCACAGCGGCAATGTATACAACCAAATGCAGGATTTATTGAGCAGTTAAAGAACTTAAAAATAGCCGACTAAGTAAGATATGGTATTTTTGAAAATATAATTATTAATACTAGTTATGTAAACCCCACGATTACCTTTAGTTTTGAAATGTAATTTCAAAAATATCTTTAAATTTTAATTTATTATTCAAGTTGCCATTGTTGTTGTAGCAGCATAAACATTCCCCATACATGTACGGGGAGTGCTGCTGAGTGACAGCCCTTGGCTGGATATATCGTAATAAATCCGGGTCGTTTCGGTAACGTAGAACCGTGAAGTCATAAGTGATAGTTAGGAACAAATCATTTTTCGCAGCGTGACTGCTTTTCGAGCTTGACTCCATATAAATTGTTGATATATTCAGTCCTCGAAAATGAAACACATTTGTTTATTTTTATTTTCTACATTAAGTTTTATTCAATTTTATAATTTCCTCGTTCATATAAGAGGTACAATAGGATACCACGCCGGCTTGTATCGTCTGATTTCTCCTCTCATATAGGAATACATACATACAATTTATGGTGTATAGCGATGCAATAATTTAAAATAAATCCTTACTTTTGTTAATCTTAAAGATTTTTGACTATGTTGAAATGTGTGACTGCCAGAGTTGATGGCTATTCTGATACGCAATACAAGAGTCGCCATGACACTCCTGTTCACATAAGCTCTTCTTCGCACTTTTAGAGAAAAATAACTAACTACATACCATATAAACGTAAAAATAAAAAGACCAAGTTTGATTTACAGTGGGGTATGCGGGGAGTCAATGCGAGAAGGTATGTCACATCGATAAAGAAATATCTACAATACAAATACAACAAATTAAAATAAATTAAGCTTTACATAGTCGATGTCCCTATGTAGGTATAATACAATTTATTTGTGTGTACGCACATATACATTTACATAGATATGTGGTTGCATGCAATTACATTTGTAAAAATTTGCGATTTATGTATTAATTGCTTAGACAGTTTTCGCTTAAAATATCACATTTAAAATTATATATAAATTAACATTACTAATTACATACACACACACACATTAGTATGTGGAAGTGCTTCGTCGGCGTACGCTCGCTCGTCGAGCACTCTTCCTAACTTATTCCGAAAATCGTTTGCTAGATGCCCAATTGTTTGTCTTATTGCAATACCGTTAAATCATTTCTCTCTAAACGACAAGAATTTGGCTTTTGATTCCCGACATTTTGCCGTGCAGTCAGCTTCGGTTGATTATGTTTCATTTGTGCTTAAATATCTGTTATATGCAGTAACCCCATTACTGGTAAATTTTTTGCTACAATTATTGTTGCTGGAAGCATAAAGCGTTGAAGCACATTTATTACTGTTAGCAGCGGTTTAAGTAGTTTGGCGATTTGCTCTGGGTGTGGAAGACTTTTGAAGCCCTTTGACAACTAACAACGGCAAACATCGCGTTGCTGTGTGGTCCCTGCTTACATACAAAGAATACAGGTGTGTATATGCATATGTCCGTAGGGGTCCAGTATGCGACCACGACTTACAACTCTAGGCCGGACCAATTTATAAACTTAACTGCACGGCATGCAACATGGCGACCTTGAGATCCGCTGCCAAGTGACTAATGTCCACCACCGAGTCAACCATTTCTTGCACAGCTGTGACGCTGGGGAATTGGGCTGCGGCCTTCTTTGACTTTTGCACACACGTTTTGAGCGCCTCGGACAGCGCATCCGTGCACCGTAGAATCTTCTCGCGCAGTTCTGGTTTGGATATGTTTCGATGCACTATATCGCCAATGGTGACCAAGTTGTGTGCACTGACCACAACGAATTTGCCGTAGGCAATAAAAAATTTTGGTGGTTGGTTTTTCTCAACAGTCTCCAGGAAAGAGTCGATCGCCTGCTGCAGGTTGCCCATGTGAGTTGATATTTGCACCGCATAATAGCACACCAACTTCTTGTCTTTGTGAGTGAGTTCTTGTTTCTTGGCATTTGCGTTGTTGGTTGTCGACGTTGTCACATTGGAAGCGGCCATAACCGTGGTCTCGGCCGCCTTAATAACAGTGTCGAAATTCTTTTTCAAATTAGCCGGTATTGCCTCACGCAGCGCCGAATTCTTTTTCGCGGCAGCGTCTTTGGACTCAAAAGACACATAGTCATAGTCTTCTACCCACTCCGAACTTCCACGATTCGTAGTATTTTGGTCCTGCGTGACGCCAGCGCTTTTTGCATTGTCCATCTCTTCCTCGCCAGCCTCGCTCAGACTGCGTTTGAATAGAAGTGACGCATTGCCATGTATGAAGGAGCTGGTCTGCCGCACGTCCTCGGTGAGAGTTTGCGCGCATGCAATGAGTTGATCTAGGCTGTCGGGTGGCTTGCTGATAGTCTTGAATTTCTCCTCATTGCGCGTAAGTTGCTCCAGCGCCCAGCCCTGCGCGTCCAGCGCCTGTGTAGTGTCGTGTAAAAGCTTGTCAGCATCACGTAAGGCCCGCACATGTGGCCGCAACTTAAGTGCCAAATTGCGATCTTCTGAGCGGGTAGCGTTGCCCAGTGCACCTTCACCGAACTCACTGAGGTCATGCAGGGCGGTACGCAAACGAACGGCGGCCAACTTAACGTCCATCAATATGGGCTCAAGCTTTTCACGTAGACGCCAGTTTGGCGTGACAAAGGAGAGCAACCTAGAATAAGTAATGAAATGTTAGTAATGAGAAATTCTTACTTCAGCATCAAATTGCTTAAGGACATACTTTGTGATTGCATTTGTTGCTTCAAATTGTAGTTTATCGAGCGTGTACAGTGCTGAGGACAATTCTAGTGGCAGCTCCTTGGTGGCGGCGGCAGCCAGTAGTGTGGCATTGGGGGAAGATTTCTCTGCGACCGGTGTGCTTAGATTTGACGGCAGCGGAAAGTCGTAGGTCGAACTGTTGCCATTCACGAATTGTGGCGGCTGCTGTCTTGGTTGGAGTAGCAATTGCTGTTGTACTGCTCGCACCGGTATTGGATTGCGACGTGGCACATCGTAGTCAGGTATATTCGCCAGCGATGAACGATTCGATGATGAAAAGGATAAGCTCAGGCTGTCGCTGGTGAGCAACGATGAATTCGAGCTGCTAGGCGTCAAGGTGTTTTGATGCTGAATCAGTGTATTTAGTGGGCGTGGCACATCATATGATTCCTCTTGTATGGGTGTAGAGCAGATTTTCATATTGATAGAATCGCCGAAGCGGAGCTGCGTTGGTGTGCGACACACATTCTTGGGACAATCGTAATTGACTGGGGTAGCCGGCTTTGGTGTGTCATAAGTCTCGAACTCGCCTCCATTTCCGCTACAGTTTGCAGCCGTCGCCGACATCATGCAGATGTTCTGATATATACTTTGGTTGCTATAAAGCTGCTGAGATTGTGATTGTGGTTGATTCTGATGTTGTTGTTGGTAAGGTTGACTGTGCCGATGATGACTGACTGACGCTGCTGCTGCCGGCCAGTTGTAGATGTAAACATCACCGTGTCGCTGGGGAGTTATTACCTGGCGAAAGGGAAAGGGCGAAAGTCAAAAGGATTAATTATTATAAAGTATGGAATTAAAAGCGGAAACATTCTTTGCAAAGGTGTTACACTTTCATTCAATAGACAATCGCACGAGTACATACATGCACACAAACATTGACCGACTCTCACGCTCACCTACTTAGACGGCACTTCCGCTGTGTATCCTTATCCCATAAATACGAGTGCGAACATCATGGCAAGGAGTAGTACCGTAAAAAACCATTATATCGATTTTTTACACAGCACTAGACGGAATTCAAGGTGGCACACATTTCAAAGGATCCCATAAACTTTTATTCTGAGCCTTAACAATTACATAGTTTTATGCGTTATCAAAATTACAAAAGTATAAAATTTTATAAAAAAGTTCACTTAAACTAGGCTGCTTTCATCCTGCAATCACTTTGGTTTGAAATCGACGCTCTTTTACTCTAACGCTTGGCAAAGATATGACCACACGCACGAACGGCAACTCGGTAGAATCACTACTGTCGAATTGTTGACCAAACAAACAGCCGTACAACTGAACAACCAACTGCATGGTGCTATCATCGTGGGGACAAGGAACCGAACTTTAGCGCATGCGCCATATTGACTGATGCCTAGATGGCGCTGCAAGCGTGAAGCGCTAAATACGTATTGCGCTCGGAGCAAGGACCTTCATGGCTTAGCTGTATCGCGCGCTGCATTATGGACAAACAACAAAGTGCAATACATGTCACTGCCAAGGTAAGGCAAGTGTGCCCTCCCAGCTCCAGTTTTGGCGGTTGCCGGCTTGGCGGATTGGCTTTTAATGCACGCTATTCACCATAAAGTCACGTAGGGCGTAGCCATTGTGGCATGGATTGCAGTTGTATGTATGTATGCATGTGAGCAAGTACAAAGTCATGCAACAGAGAAATTAAGTGCAACAGAATGTGCGAGTGTATGAGTGCAGGACATGTGAGTTTATACTTAAACTCCTATTAGGATAAATCACTTTGCCTTGTCGTTTGCCGGTGACTACACCTGAGAAAAAGGTTATTGTGGGAAATGAATGTGGAGTGCTTTTTAATTATTGTACTTGTTGTAGGTTTTAAGGTAGATTAAAGTGGTTTCAAAACCCGCACGTACGTATGTATGTCCATACAGAAATGAAATATGGAACCCCACTAACTGGTTATTATTTTTAATCTCTTTATTTATTGTTATTTATTTTATTATTTAAGTAAATTTACTTCCTACATTCATATGCACACAAAAACATAATAAACACAAACATTATAAAACACTTTTAAAAAAGTGTTTAAAAAAGTATTTTGTGCCATTAAAATAATTTAGTTTTAGTTTAGTTTCAAAGTTTGGGAGATTTACGGACGGAATGTTCCTCGGCCGGATTTTTATTGTGAGTGATCAACGTGAATTCTGTACTTCGTTCCGTATTACACTAACAAAAAATCTAAAATTACAAGAAGTCCACTGGAACCTAATAAAATATGCATATATGTATGTACATACATACATATGTATGCACATATCTAGAATGGCTTTGAGATTCAAAGGACTTTTTTTTAACATGGCTCAATATATAACTGAAAAATTTCTAAATCGCTAATATAGTAGAAACATTCGTACAAACATATGTGTGTATACATATACGAGTATATTATACCACAATTCAAGCAATCACCCTTCGTAGTCACCTTTTCCTATTGCCATCGGACCTATACTTGCATTGTAATTTCGTTCCGCAATAATTGACACGTAGCACGAGTCATATTTCTTCTCCTCAGAGGCCTTTTCATTTCAAAACGCATTTGGTAAACGTAAAAACCAAATGCAACATACAAATACTCGGCTAACAGCTGCGCAGTGCCAAACATCCAAATACACTCATTAACTATTGGAGCGCAGGGGTAACGGTAAAATCGAAAAGGGAAAGTAGCCGCAGGTAATTGCAGTTTTTGTTCGGTTGACTGCCGAAAGGCAAACAACCGTTTGAAGATCAATAGAATTCGATAAAATTCTTGCAATGATGCAATACAAACGACATCTGCACTTGAAGTGTCGCGACAATTTTGGGCAAAAATAAAAGGGGGTAAACAAAAGAGTTTGGAATAATAAGCAAACTAATTGCAGACATTGAAGAAAACGGAATAAAATGGCATGAAGGGATGGATTCTCCAATGCCGCTGCGAAAATTTGAAATTATTACCCGTTGCATGACAGTTCGTTCCTCCTCTACGAACAAAGCCATACCTATAATAACTTGCAATCAAATAACGTATTGTAGAATGTATGTTTCCTAAATATTGATGGTAGAAAAGTGCTTATGTGTGTCAAGAATAGATTTTACTACTCAAGATTTTCACGGCTAATATTATTTTGTTATTTACGCCTGTGACCGACTATCAAAGTCTTCTATTATTTCATGTAAGCGAATTACTTCATGTAGAAAGGTACAAACTTCATAGTCTGATTCATCAGATCGAAATACTTTTCTATATAAGTTAAGGAGCCCTGGCGTTTGAAATACATATGTCAACGCACACATACATTGGCTACATATGTATGTCGGGCACTTTTTGTTTATTTTTGAATAAGTACCGGTTCTCTTTCACTCTGCGCTTACACAATTGTCCATGGAACGGTGATTGTTGCTGTTTTTATTATATTGCCCAAAAACTTGGGGAATATGTTGTCACATACCGCAACCATGTGCAGCCAGATATTAATTTGAGTAGTTCCTGCATTCGCTGTTACAGTGCAAAAGATAGGTTTTCTTGTGCACAGCTCAACGAATATTAATCCCAACTTGGAAGGTTCGATTCCTAATTCAGATAAAGCTCGTCTTAACTACAAACGAAAAATTTGGAAGAGGAACCCGTCAGAAATTTGTTAAAGTTTTGTTTTTAATTATAATGAGAACAAAGTAGACCGATGACGCAATTTCACGAACGATTTCATTAGATATACACATTGGCGAATTTTTCCCCTCAATTCCCCTCAATATCTACATATAAAAATTCATACAATACTAATATAATAACAATTGATAGCAACTATTCATAGGTGAACAAACGATTTCATTGTTCTAATAATTCCACGAATCCTCAACGCAAATGCAACACATACAGACATACATATGTACATGAACAAATACATTACTGGCTAAAGTAGAGCACTCTCTCTGAAGGAGTACAAATGTTCTGTGCATTTGTGCATAAATGTGTGTATGTGTGAATATGTATGCACATATATTGATGAATATGCACAGTCATACATATGTAAAAATAATTCCGATAACCATCATTATGGGTTGGCATAAGTGCGTATTCGTTTTCGCTCATATCATATTACTACAGTGTGTCAGACACCATAGTCATTACGCCTATGGAAGCAGTTCATGCAAGTCAAATCAATAGTACTGAAATGGTTTAGAACTAGACTAGTTCGCATTTCTTCCAATTTCCATAAATGTAACAAGTGTATTTTTCATGTTTATGTCTTAGAAAGTCCTGTTTCATGGCTTTATATGGATCTACTGTCACGATCTGGAAGGAGCGAAGTGCTTCATAATTAACTATGTAGTATTAGTGCTGTTAGTAGCAGTTTGTCACTAGTTTAGGGTTTCTCTAAAAATGCATGTGCAGGCATAGGAATGTGATCATAAATTCTTGTGCAAAATTTATCTCCCTATCGGGGCTATAAATGGCTTGTAAACAGAGAATGAATTGACAGATCGAAATGAAACTTCACATATGTAAGTTTATATGAAGAGTGTGTCAACATAACAAATAAAAAAAAATAGATTAGTAGCAACGGCCCATCTTATCGAACCGCAAAACTTATTGAGCAACCTAGTATCTTGATTCTTTTGTGCTGTTACATACAACCGTTAGGTGGACAAAATTATAATACCCTTGTACAAAGCGCTCATGGCTATAAAAATAAAATAAAATAACAAATTATTTAATGATTAACAAACTACTCGATTCCATATCTCTTTTCGTATGTTAAAAACCGAGTCATAAGGAGACTAATTTGTGTGCTAGCTGTGAACGGAAAATGTATCTCACTCAATTTAATTTTCCCTGCAGGGAATGCATGCAGTTCGTACAGTCATTCTCGTTGGCTCTTGACTGTTTTCTGCCCCATATCTTGGGTTGTATGTAAAGAGGCAAGTATAGAGTCATACTGCGCTCGTGACATATTTGGGCCGTTCAAGAGGCGTTCAGCGTTGATATGGGCACGGCCTAAATGTTCATGTTCTTATGAGTTGAGGGCAGCGACAGCTCTTCATATTTGCTTGCAGTTGAAACCTTCCCAAATAAAATACTCCACCAATTACTTAAAAACAGCTAAAGCAACGCTAAATGGTGAAATTTTAATCGTATGCAGTTGAAGATTTGCTGAAAGTGATAATTAAATTTTAAGTGTAATGACAGTGAGTTTGATTTGGCTGCCAAGTGTTGAAGATAAATGTTTTTTTAGGAAAGGTTTGGCTGGAAATTGAAAGTAGGGCCATTTATATGCACATTTGTATGGGCAGGTCATTGTATGGGTAGGTCAGGGTTCGTAGTGAATAAAAAATAAATGCTGGTAAATTGAAAGGGAAAGTCAAGTTAATTAAGATAGTAATTGCTCGATTTTCTCCAGGTTTGGTAAAGTGAGCTTGAGTTAGGTTCAGGGAACTTCTCAAATTGAAATTTAATAACAAATGTTTAACTAACCTACGTAGTTAGTATTAGATCGCAGGGATGATTGAGAAGATCATGAAAATATGCTCTAACTTATTGCTACCCTCTCAAATTTAAAATTTATTTTTGAAATAATGCTATGGACGACTTTCAGCAGCTTTATTAGTAAATTTTTAATTTTTATCCGTTCTTTTCACTTTTATGTTATAGAGTGTAATGGGAAAACACATAAAAAAAGCATACATTTATATAAACAATTATTTCCGTGTTTTTTTAACTGCAGAATACTTTAAAAATCGTCGCGTAAAAATCCTTTTTTTTAATAAAGTGAAGATATGCGCGCATTAGGTAAAGTTCGAGTCGCTTTTGCATGGTGCTTAAAAATATGTATGTGCATATACATATGTATGTATACCTACGTGCAAATATGTATATATGTATATTCATACCTATGTATAAATTTTCATGTGACACTTTAATTATTTGATGGCATAAAACTTATGTGGATAACTACTTTTCTCCTGTCTTTCTAACCCCTTTTGTCCTATAAAATTTTATTTCGCATAAATTTATTGCTTCAAATTTGTACCCATGTCTAAATGTGACTAACTTTATACAACAATTAACCAAAATTTCACGTTGTTTTCCTGTACGTGTAACAAAGTTACTCATGATGACCACTCTGAATCACACTTTATAAGACTCTCATCATACCCGTGCGATTAGTGCAGATGATTGACTCATGATAACATCCGATAAGGTGTACTTTAGGGTGTTTGAGAGAAAGATACTGCGGAAAATTTTTGGTCTTTTGCACGTTAGGGACGACGAGGGTCCGTGCGGAAATAAAAACTACTTAATTGTTAGAGACGTATCTTTTTGTATTTTTCGACATAGTCTACATTTAGGCTTAAACACTTCATCCAACGCTGTTCTAGTTTGTTGATCCCTTCCGAATAATAATAATTGTCCATGTTTGAAAAATAGCCGTTCGTTTCTGCAAACAACTCCTCGTTTGAATATTTTTTTTCACGCAGTCATTCCTTTGATTTGAGGAACAAATAGTAGTCCGAGGGAGCCAAGTCTGGAGAATAGAGGGGATGTGAAACGAGTTGGAACCACAACTGCTGAGGCGTGAGCTGGTGTGTCGTTATGGAAAAGGGAAATCACTCGTCTTCCTCGGTTCAAACGAATGCCAAACACAAAGAGATATATCTGGTGTGGCTGAAACTTAGTGTGTGGAGCACGATACGCGCGAATAGCGCCATCTCTCTGACGTTGCGCAGACTTTTCAAACGACCCTCGTAGGCATAGTGCAAGTCATGTCGTCCGAATGGATACAACCACCTCAGCACTGAAAGTATTCGATGTGAAACTTGCTGGTGGTAGCAGAGAAAGAGCAAGGGCTCTTTTGCGTTGAAAAGATCATGTAGAGGAGGACTTGGCTGCACTTGGTGCATCAACAGGCGCTGGTTTGCAAAGAAAGAAATAGCTGGCGCGCTTTATTAAACTTGGCCAAAGTTGCTTAATCGGTTATCGCGGCAATCAAGAAGAAGAAGGATAATTTATTGTAACGCATTTTTTTAATTTCTTCTGCGCATAGGCTTCCTTTATTGACATTTTGTTAGCTATAGAGGCTGGCGACTGCAACGCCTCTCTTAAAATGGCAAACATGAAACGATTCAAAACATTTTCCCCTTTGGATTTTCCACTAAGATTGGTTGTTTAGAAGTGTATGCAGTCAAACAGACAAATATACCTTCATTTTATACCCCAAAGTGCGTTAATAGGAAAAACTGTTCTTATTATAATAATTTTGCATTCCTGAAATTCCTTCATCTCTTAAATGTTTTGTATTTCTGTTGAAAATGTGTGCCTACTTTTTTCACTAACGCATTATTATTTTTATATAGAAACACAAGTAGGTTCATACGTACATACAAAACGCGCGAAGATTTTAAGGACCCAGCCTTGTTGATGTCTTGTAAATGAGTCTTTCATATTCATTTAGATTTTGACTGCAGGTAGCGCAGGACGCAACATGCGCGTCACTTAGGCATTGTTCCACAGCATGCGGGATGAATCTGTGTGCCGCGCCGCAAAATAAGCCAAGATTTAATGCAGTAAATATTTATTCCGCTGCTGCTGTTTTTATTATTACTTTTTTCTATGTCTGCATGTCCTCAACGCGCATTCATACAAGGTGCTAGCAGTAGAACGGCTGATTTGTTTTTTTCTTGCGAACTGCTGGGTTGAATGTCAAACTGATTTGGTTTTTTGTTATTGTTTTGTTTGTTTGTTCATTTTGATGCTTGTTGATTGAAATTTGGACATTCAAACCACCAAATTCCAAAACAAAGTTCATCTAAATTTCATTTTTATACTCCTGCTATCACCTTGTACGGATTCGCCTTGCATGCCCTCCTCTGTCAAATCGTGAGACTTCGTTTTATATATTCAGATAAAATATTGTTTGTGTAATTTCTTTATTCCATCATTCAATTCGATTCCAAGCCATTTCTTTCTTATTTTATCCGCAGTGGCCTTCTCAATGCTGTTGCGCCGCTTATTCCCATAATGTGCCAGCCAGTAGAAGCAGCACGCACGTCCGATTTGGCGAAATTTCTCTCACATGTCAGTCTATAACAAGCTGCACGCCGAGCAGAGGGGGCACGCAAGCACAAAGTAGTTAGACGGCGGGCAGGAGGGCGAACGGTCAACAAGCATCATGCCACGCGGTACAACGGACTCACGTCAAAATATAATACATTCCAGCTAAAAAGAAGTTGTTTCTTGCTGCTGCTGTTATAGCTATTTTCGCTGTTGAAGTTATGATGTTTGTTGTTGCTCTTACGGCTGTTGGTAGCTGTTATTGCCAACTGTGCACTCATATGCCCGTAAAATATGGTACGAGTATTCTTCATATGGTTGATGCGCAGAGTTGAGCAACGTTTACGATTACATGTGCAGCTGTGTGTGCATGCCCCACTACAGGCAAACATACATATGTACATATGTATGTATGGACATGTGTGCCTGTATAGCTATTTGTGCGATACTCGTACAAGTCACTGTGGCAACGTCCGCATTTGGTCAAAACTTGGCCATTTTTAGGCAACAACAAACTGCCTTATTGTGCGCCACACATCAACAAGCACTTTAGCGATTTCAGTGATGGCAACAGCACCGCCTGCAGTCAATCGCCAGCAGCAACATTATACAGAAGTTCAACAGCAGCACTTTGGAGCTCCGCATCTCAACGCTTCGCGGCGTGACAAGCGACATCAGTTGCAGGCTGCGCATAATGTTGGCCGGCCATCAACATTTAGGCCTGAAAATGCTGCTGTAACTGCTACCTACCCAACGCGGGCCCGCTTATTGCTTAGTACTGTTGTGTGCTTTGATTTTTATAGACAGCTTCAGTTGTTGTTGACCAAATGCGGGCACAAGGAACTTGAGCGTTTCGTATCATTTTTACCATAAAGCCAACTATCACTCACCTCATTGGGCAGCGGCGACAGCAGCAGTAGTGGCGGCAGTGGTAGCTGCAATAACAACAACAACAACAGCAAACACACACTTATGTATATGATTGCCTTTATTTTTCATATTCCACACGCCACGCTGCTCATTTGCTTTTATTTTTATTTTTGATTAAATTGCTCTGCATTTTTGTACCATACATTTTTTTTTTCAATATGCATTTCCTATGAAAAGTCATGCTTTGTATGTTTTATCGCTTTAACGCGTGTGGGCCGCTCTATTACTCAATTTACATTTCCGCTCCAGATTCTGCAATTTTACGTTTTATTCTGACCAGTTTTTATCACCTTGCGGCCAACGCTTCATGAGCCAATTCATTTACTTGGAATTCATAAAAAAATTAGATAATTTTTCGTCAATGAAAAATTCCAATTTTTCGGTCAAGAGGCAGTGGGCGTTGTGCTGCGAGCGGTTTTCGTTTCAAATGCACTCGAGTGAATGTTTAATGCAAATTAAATTTGTGTTGATATAATTTTTATGTATCGGGTGTTTTTATAACTATAGATATCGATAATTATGAAGTATGAGAAAAATTAATGCAACGAAAACTAAAATTTCATTTGTTCCGGAACTTTCATGTCCACAACTGAATTTGCCATGAATATTCAGAAAATAATTTCATTGATTGAAGACTCGTCAAACAGGACCAACCGGTCGATTACTAAAATCAATAAAAGTTTGTGATCAAAAATATTATATCGAGATGGTTTTTAAAGGAAATCGAATCTTTTGCTCCTTCCATATGGCAAAACAGATTTATGCTGTAAGAAAATATTATTATCACTAAAAAGTGCATAGCTCCATTATACCTAGTAACTTTATTAAATCTAAAATCAATTCGAGATGTCCAGATGCGCGACGTCTTACCACCGCCTCTCATGAAGAAAATAACCCAGACCTACTCTCTCACCTTCCCCATAGGTAGGACTCAATACCAAAGTGTTCAGATTGTCTATGTAGAAAACTCGCCTTAATCATATCTGTCTGCCCATTCGTTTGTCAATGCAAGCGAAAGCTGGAGACAAAATTGCGGTATCTCCACAAATTCTCTGCCTGTGTATGTAACTATTCACATAAGGTTAAGGCTAGGTTAGGTTAGGCTATGGTGGTAGTCAACCTGTACGACCAACTCACTTAGAACTTAAAGGTCCGTTGTGAAACCACTGTGCGACACAGGAACCTCATTTATTTTTCTTCGTGGAACCATTTTATGGCTCTTATGAAGCGCAGGATTGGTCCCATCCCCACGCCAGACAGTTCCGTAACAGAATTGAAAAAGTATCTGCCTAGAAAACTTCTTCTGATTTTAGCTAACGCTGAACAATTGCAGAGAAAGTGCTCGACTGTTTCTTCCTCTTCCTCATCTCCACAACTTCTGCAATACTCAAGTCAGGACCAGTTATATAAGCTACGACTTTCGAGATATTCTCTCTTAAAAGGCTAAGCAGTTCCTTTGTCTTTTTCTTTTTTATTTGTGGTTACATTGCTTATTTAGCTGTTACGCATGTGCCTTCATCTCTCCATGACCTATTGGCGTCTTGAATAATGTTTTGATTTTAATTATTGGTTTGCTCGTGGCGATGGTGCTTCTATCACTAAGCAGTTGAAGAGTAGTACCTTTCCTGGCTAGTTCATTGGCTTAACAATTTCTCTCAATATCTGTGTGCGTCGGAACCCAAATAAGACTGACCTTGAATACGACACTAATATCACTTAGGCCCGTCCGGCTACCCTGTGCAACCTTTGAATTGAACAATTTCTCTCAATATTTGTGTGCGTCGGAACCCAAATAAGACTGACCTTGAATACGACACTAATATCACTTAGGCCTGTCCGGCTACCCTGTGCAACCTTTGATTTTAGTGTAGCCTAATTCATTGATTTAATTTCCGCCTGGCTATCCGATAATATATTTATAGTAGTTTTTGTTCCGGTATGCGTATTTAGATACGTAGCCACTTCTGCCTGATCGACGCAGTAGTAGTCTGGTAGTCGAAGGGATAGTCACATTCCTAGTTCCTTCGAAAATACTCCATATCCAACCTAATCGGGGACCATTTGACTAGAAATTTAATTCTCGCCTTCTCCATGTCCTTTCTCCTCTTGACGGTATGCTCGACTCGGTCGAAGGTGAGTCTAGGAATAGAATAGTCCATTTCTTGCTTGTAACTACTCAGACTGTGCACAATAGAGACGTGGCTAAACCACCGGTCTTTCCATAGAGTCATACTTTTAAGTCTAAGCGCCGAGGCGGCGGCAACGTGTTTTCCTAAAAGATTTAGTGCAGGCAAATTGGTTAGCACTTCCAGCGCTTGGATTTGGGTAGTCATTAAACACCAGAGATGCATAAAAAAGCTGTTCTTCGGTCTCATGGTTTTAGCAGATGGCATTGACATAAGGTTGGTGGCTATGAAAAATAAGGGAAATATAAAAAATATAAACTAAAAAATTTTAATTTTTTTATAATTATATATTTTTTTATAATTACAAACTTTAAGTCAGCATTTAACTTTTATTCGTTTTGTGTCCCTATCATCGTACATATGACTTAAATTTTATTGGCATTTGAAGAAATTGAACCATATTTTTTACGTTCGAGATATAAAAATAGACATTTATACGAGCACTACAAGTACGTACAGATTGCATAGATCTGCATACACACTAAGTACATACACACTCATATTTTGTGGCCAAATTGTTACAAGCAAAAGCCAAATACACGCAGGCCGTTGTTGGCCTTTTACAAGTTGCAAATTCGAAGGAAAAGCTGTGTTGCAGTTGCACGCTTTGGCTGCCACCAGTGAACAACAACTTTTGGGCATTCAACTTGTTCGTTTGCGAGTTAGTTATGTATGTATGTGTGCATGTATGAACGCTTGTGGGTTTAAATCTTTGTTTGCTTTGGTTTACTGCATTGGCCAGACGGCTGGTGGTGGCCGAATGGTATTGAGGGGCAGTGTGGTGGCGCTTTGGGGAGTGGAATGAATTTACGTGCTTGAATGAGCTTTATGTGTTTTGTCAGATTGATGCTTTCAGATATTTAGTAGAAACTTTTACGAGGCTATAATTTTCAATGGCCAGTTTTTCACTTCTTTCATTCGACTATGAATTTTTCACTTTTTCTTTGCCGATTTAAATTTAATGTAAATTTTATTGGAGAAAGGGAAAGTAAATTTGATTGGAAATTTCATGACGCGAATGTGCATGAAGTGATCGAAAGGGATGACAACGCGAACAGACAACGGGTGGGTGCATATTTTAATCTTGATTAGAATACTGCATTAAACAACAAAAGTTGATGTAATCCTATGAAAAAGCTTGAGTTGTGAACTGCAGCAGATTTTTTAGTACATAATTCATATAGGACTTTTCCACTCGCTAGTGTAATGATCTTTGGTAATCATTTCACTACTTAAGTGAAATTTTAGCAAATCCGGTTTCCCACTTATAGGAATAATTTGAAATACGTCTTACAAAAATTGTTTGTGAGGCGTTTTTCGTTTTTTTCCGCTATCTCATCGATTTGGAAGGCGAATAATATCACCAATTGTCTCGTTGTTTGATCTGCAAACACGATCTTATCGAATGTCAATTGACACCTTTTCACATTATTCACCTGAACACACACTCGGCAATCAAGTTGAATGGCGTAGCGCAAAAGCGGATCAAGTGGGCTTAAAAAGCCTGCGGGCACTGGTATCAAGCCAACCGTCGGCCGCCAATCAGTAGCGCGCAATCAACAACCGCCAACTACAATATTAACTGTCGGCCGCCTGTCTCCTCTTTCATCAGTTGCACCTTTTAACGGTCTCTACTTAAAATTCACATAATTCACAATGAGTTTGCGAATTTTTTGTTGGCCTATTAGCGCTGACTTGAAACCTCGTTGAAATACTCTAATTAAGTGCAAATGTGCATACACATATCCATACACTCGTGTGTAGGTATATAAATACAGGCATGCATCTAAAGCACGAGCGTAGCGCATGTGACCTGTTTCAGCATTTGCTCAAACGAGTAAGCAACAAAGTAGAGGGAGATGACTTACATAACTACAAATTTGCGAATGATAACCAAAAATTGTTTTCCGCTTATCGAAAATAGCG
Source organism: Anastrepha fraterculus (assembly GCA_037575425.1). Classification (NCBI taxonomy): domain Eukaryota; kingdom Metazoa; phylum Arthropoda; class Insecta; order Diptera; family Tephritidae; genus Anastrepha; species Anastrepha fraterculus. Next base: position 69,312 of record JAYXIM010018576.1, read on the forward strand.
ATGAATAACTTCACTTGTAAGCGTAATAGAACTTTTTTCGTTGCACTGAAAGCATTTAATAAAGGGTGTTTTTCAGAAGTGTAGGATTATAAATTAAAATAAAGCAAAGTAAGTGTTAGGGAAATGAGATTTCTTTTAACCGAACGTTGGTTTCTCAGGATTAGTGATAAAAAATGATTCTTGAGATCCTGCAGCGCCCAATTTCGTTTATTTCCAGTTTAAAACATGATAATAGTTTTAACAAACCAAAAAGCTAATATGAGCCTACAATTATTACAGATATGTAACTATCTATATAAATAATAGATAAATAAATAAATTAAAAAAATTAATTTGGAAAATCCGTTAAATGCATTATTGGATACCGAAAAGTCAAGCGGAATAGAACTTGAGATCTCATTGAATTCTATTAGAGAGACAACAGAGCATTACGAGCTTAATTTGTGTTAAACAATTTAAGATGAAAGGGGTAAATGAGTAGGGATATCGAAAGTGAATGATCCGTAATAGAGATGAACTATCAATTTTCCTTTCTTTACACAAAACAAAAGGCAGTGAGATTAAAAACCTTGTACTCTCTAGAGACTTTAAGTTAATGAAAAAAAAACGGGAATTATGTTGATGTTGGCAGTTTTGTTTCTGAGCAAGTATGGCCCGATTCAGGAGCAGGTTCGTTTGCAAGTACTAATCTTTTGCGAATCTTAGTAAGCTCTGAAGTTCTAACCCCGAGAAGTGTGATGAATGTGAATGTACGCTCAAACAAATTTTCTCTATTCTCATGGCAGTTGCAAAGCCGCTGTTAAGTTATCCAAATCAGTTATTCGGTTATTTCCCCATTGATGGCAGTATTTTATCGGGTCAGAAAGCAATTTTTTCAAAAACAAAACCAGCTCGACATATTGATAAACAAGCAGAAATTTATACAACATTTCAAATCTGTCATGTTTTATATATACATATTTGAGGGATCCTAATATTCTCAAGTCAAACTAAGAATAAAGTTTTAACTGGTCGATAATGAACACAATGAACAAGACGCACATCATCACCTGTATCCGGAGCAAATTATTAAAAAATAGCGACCGCATAAATCTTATGTGGGTTCCAGGCCATGCAGGCATAAAAGGCAAAAATCTAGCGGACGAACGGGCTTAACTCGCTGGGAAAGAACCCCTTATAACTTTCAAAAATGTCAGAATTTCAAGTTAAATCAGGATTGAAAAAATTGTGTTTTGATGTTCGCTCCTCTAACATAGTTACTATTTTTTACCATAGTCTTAATTAATTAAGTTTTCTAGTCTCACTTTTACATGTAAGACCTCTAAGCTAACTATCTACATATTACTTTTACATCAGCGAGCCGAAGGTCCAGTGCTCCTTTTTTACGTGTAGAGATAATTGTATTATTATTTCACGTCTGTAAATAAATAAATAAATAAATAAACTGCTATCTACATACATATATATGTATTTATGCCTAGAATTTCAAAAAATCGGCTTAGAATAATAGGGTATTAATTCGTTAACTTTGAATCACTTCCAAGTTTGAAACTAACAAGGATAAGAAAGAAACGTAAATAACCACTGCGCACTCACATATAGGGTTTTTCAGTAAGAGCGCTTCAACTTTTGAACTTTTTTGAATAAAACACAAACGGGTTGACTTTTTTAACTATTTTTTTTTTATTATCGAGTTTGAACATATACATTTAAGTATGAAATTCGATTTCTTTTGCATGCCCACCGCGTGCACGTTTTACGAAGTCCAATCGTTGAACCCAATTTCGCGTTCAATATTGGCTCTGAGCTCACAAATCGTCTCCGGCTTGTTACTGTAGACCAATGACTTCACATAACTCCAAAACGGGACGGCTTGTTAAATGGACCGTAAAATGGCCGTAATGCTCTTAAAGTAGCAGCAACAGAACGATTATTTTCATAAAAAATTTGCACGATTTGCAATCGTTGCTCAAGTGTGTAGCGTTCCATGATGAAATGTATACTAATGAAGTTTACAAATGACAAGCGAAAAATAAAAAATATTGCGTCGTTCGCCCTCCCTATCGGAAAAAAGTTGAAGCGCACCTATTGAATAACCCTATACTTATGTAATTACATAAAATGAGTTATGTGAAAATAACCGCTTGTGTTTGATCTCTCGCGCATGTGAATTTTTCAAATCAGATTGTAAGTGAGTTGTAATATTCGAATTAATTTAAAAAAAAGTAGCTTTTTTTTACCTGTTTCATTTTTTCCATTTGAACTCCCGACTTCAAGTGTCATATATCGGTTATTGCGTTGCCAACTTATGAGTGAGTCATAGATATAAATTTCGAAATTCGAGACCGACTAGTATCACTTCATATCCGTTGGGGTACAAAAGGGTACAATTAATCTCTTCATAGGAATTATTCAAACAAAAGGGAACATTTCATTCCATATAAAGAGACTACCCGCTTGGGTACATTTGACGTCTGAGACACGTCATGCACTTGATTGCCATAAGACCGGTTGACGTGTTTTGTTTTTATCAATTTATTTTTGTTGTGCAATGCGAATTACCTGAAGTCATCTTTATACTATTTATGTTACAAATATTTTAGAAATAAAGGAATGTACTGCTTTTACATATTGCTCCAAGCAAACAAAAATATGTTCTCAAATAAATCAGGAGCCAAGTGGTTAAAAGTGGCAGTAGTCGTATGTTCCTTTGCGATTGATCCCGGGAGCATCCCGGAAAAATCGCATTTTTGCAGAGTATGTAGGAATGTATGGTATGTGGATTAATATAACATTAGTATGACATGGAATAAAACTACTTAGGTTTAACTCTTATTTTACACAGAATCGCACACTTGTTCCGTATTCATTTTCATTTTCTTCACCCTCACTCTCTCATAGTTCATTCTCTCATACGAAACTCAAGCGAATTCAACCTTTTCCACAGTCCGTTAAATGCATTGCTTTTCCATATGGAAATGTGGCATCTCAAAACACATTCGCTCTTCATGCATGCATGAATTAATATTTGTATGTATGTATGTCGGTATATTTTACCTTATTTGGCGATACATGCCAGGAACGTCGTGTGCCCTGTCGCTGCTGCTGTGTCAGGAGGTGTGTCTGTTGGTTGTCGCGCAGTCCAACACCACTGTGGGCGGTTGCATTGTTGCCATGGTGACTACTGCTGCTGCTGCTGATGGTGCCACCGCTGCTGTTGATGGACAAATGGTCATAGCAAGCGGTGGAGTTACTATTCAAGGTAATCAGGCTGGGTGCCAGCGAGGGACAGGGCGAGGGTGGCGGTGACAAGGAGAAACAACCGGAATCGTAGGAGTTCAATATGCGCAGCCGATTGCCGGGGCACAGACCCTGAAATCCATAGAAAATATATAATCAATTTCTACAATTATAAAGAGATCAAATCAATGGCTAAATAGTTAATTGTGATTCATTGCTTTTGCGTAAATGGCCTCAATTGCTCAGTTCACTTGCTGTTACTGCGGCTGTTGTTGCTGCCGCTGCTGCCGACTCAGTTCATTGTTAGAAAATTGCCAGCACTCATTTGAACGTTTGATAGATTTGAAAATTAATGTGAAATGTACAAATTACTGCAATATTGAAAAATCGATGCATAACCGCGACAACAAATGGCGGGCACATCCAACCAATTGTGCCAACTATGAATTATTACTTTGCAATTAATGAGCGTGCACACATACACACATACACATGTGGGCATGCAATGCGATGCATGCTGGTGTTTGTGTGGCCCAGTTCAGCGGTATTCATTTTCAATTTTATGCTTTCGATTTTCCTAGTAATTTTTCAGCGCATTGTTGTTGCCGGGCTGTGTGCTGTGTGGCAACATTTGAAATATGTGCTAATTTATGCTGCTTAACGTTTATTGTTGCTGTTGTTGTTGCTGCTGCAGATGCTACAAATGTTGTTGATTGCTCCAAATTTGCGAGCACCAACCCACCGAGCTGTCAACAAGTAAGCTTGCAACACATGTTGCCAATAGTAGCAATAACAAAAACCAACAACCGCTGGCACGCCGACATCTGTTCGTGCACTACATTGTTGCCAACGTGACTGAATAGCAGGCAATAGAGCCTTAACGGCGCTTTAAGTATCATTGTACACATTTATATTGTTGCTATTGTTGTTGTTGATGTTGTCGCTGTACGCCTCAGCGCAGTTAACTTTTGGGTTAATTGTTTCTATTAAAGTGTTGCGTTGCCTTTTTAATTAACATTTTTTCGTTTTTATTGTCGCTCTCGTTTGTTGTACTCGCAAATATTGCCGCCACCAATGAAAGTGCTGTTGCTGGTTTAATAAAACATTGTTACTGTTTTCGCTAAGCGAACTTTTGCTGCCCAATCATTTACACAAAATTCGTATTCTGATTGGTTTGCCGCTGACAAGTGTTTTGCTGCTTTGACGCTGAGTCGCCTGTAAACAGTTGACTGGCGCCCCAACCAGCTACATACTTCTGTGGCCAGCACTAAGTGCCGGTCGTTTGTTGTTGTACAGGCGATGTTGGCGAGCCGGCGAACTGGCTTTGAGGCATGTGGCGCACTTAAACGGTGCTTAATTAAATTGTTAACAAACGGAGCGAAATCAATGCCCAAGTGTATTATATTAAAATAAATTATCGTTTTGCCGTCCCCCTCCCCGCATCGCATGAGTGGTCATAAATATTTATTGAATGCGATTTTTGGCAGCCAATGGAATATTTTGCAATCTTCTTTCAAGGTTGCGTGCAAAATAAAAAAAATATGCTCTAGAAATGAGAATTAATATAATTTGTATGTATGTATGTGCGAGTGCATATGTGGCCAGTAAGCACCCAGATTATAGATAAAGTGGGTATTATTGGGTGTCATATTAAGACCACCTGGAAAATTTCACGTACACACAATGCATAGGAATTTTCAAAACCCGCTGCAGAAATGGCTGATATTTTGCGGAGATTGTGCGAAAAGCCGTTATCTCGCGGCAAGCCGATGTATGCCTAGCAAAATGAATGGATTTGAGGATTTTTTTGAAGAAAAGAAACGTTGTTTGCCAATAATCCAGAAACAATTCTTGAAATTAGATTTGAAATTCGATGTGGAATTCATGGAGTTAAGGCCACACAAAAAATAATCAGAGCTTTTCAAATTCCAAAATAGACATTCCTAATGGGACACCCTATTTGTTAACATTCAATTTTAAATAAAATTAGTAAGTTTCCCAGCCTTGAACCGGCATAAAAATGCACTAAAAAAATATGTCACAACATGGCCAGTGGTTCGAGTGTTTTGATTCTTATGAAATTGCCGAAAATTGAATTTTTGATCACTTGAATACTCTACCGCCTGTTGTTTGTAAAATATTTAAGTTCTGAGGCTCTAAATTCACAAAATAAGCATATTTCAAACATCAAATGAGCTTTTGGTAAGTAGTGTGAATACAGAACTTTATTTAATATCAAAAAACTTCTAAAGTTATATGCCTTGAGCAAAATTATTATCCACCCCACTTAAATTCAAGTAATTTCAAATATGGCTACCAAAGTGACCATTGCTTTTCACAAATGTGTCGCTAGTGTTTTTAACATTTGATTACAACAATAAATTGTATTATGAGAAAATCCATGGCATACTTGGTGCATAAAGTCTAAAAAGTTGCATTTTTAAAAGAATACTTAAAATATTTTGGCATTTTAAATTTGGTAGTCAATGTGTGAATAATCTTTAGTGCAAAATTATCAAGTCGATATAAATGATTTATTTTAACAAAATGCCTAAAAAAGTGACCTTTGTTACCAGAAAAGAGTCAGAATCCAAGTTTTAAGTGAGGAAGAGAAGTCTTAGGTTGGGATTGCCAATTTGGTGCGATGTTGGCGGTGAGCAAAAACTTATACGTTTATTTCCCTATGATCATTAAAAATCGTCTTCTGCCCTTGCAGCTCTACTGTTGGTAGAAATTGCGAAATGCTTTAGAGCTCGAACAGTTAGAAGAAGACTTCTGGAAGCAGGTTTAAAAAATCAGAAAAAGCGGAATTGGCTCTCCGATACCAATATTTTACGAAGAAGGATTGGTCAAGTATTCTGTGATCTGATGCATCGAACTTCGAAGTACCCTTAGTTTACATCGTTTTTAAATATCAATATAGCTTCTTACCCTAGTCCAATCTCGAGGAAATAGTACAAATCATATAAAACGATTTTTTTCTTTCCTACAAGTATTTCGAACACCTGGTGTAATGTTCGTGAGGCGGCGGGTTGGCAAAGAATACCATCCAGATTGCGTGGTACCCACTATTAAGTATGGGGAAGAGCGTTTTATGATCTGGGGCTGTATGGCTGCTGATGGTGTTGGCGAAAGGCTCATTTGCGAGTGTCGTATGGACAGTCAAAAGTACATAAATGTCTTAGAAACGGCACTTTTGCAACAAGAAAATGCTCCTTGAACCCGTAAGGGAGCAGAGGGCGCGATCGACTAAAATGCACTTGGAGAAGGTCGATGTGGCGCGAACTAGCAGATGCCGACATCTCATCGGACGGTGCAAAAATAACAGCACAGAAAAGTGCACGATAGAAGAGTCTTGTCAAGGCCCTATGCTCCCGAGAGGAGTGCATAAGGAAAAAAATGCTCCTTGTCATAAATCAGCGACTACGTTGCGATGGTTGAAATACAATAGAATTTTTTTGTAAGATTGGTCAGCACAGTCTCCAGATCTAAACCCCAGAGAGCACATGTGGCCTATTTTAAAAAGTGAGATAAAGGAACACAGCATAACATCGCAAACAGCCCTGAAAATGCTTTGAATCACGATTGGACCGCCATACGTACAGCCGAATGTGTAAAATATGTACACAGCAGGCCCCAGAGTAATGCTGCTGCTATCGAACCAAAGGATGGTTCTACTAAATATTAATCTTTTTATCACTAATTCCTTTTATTTCTTATATTATAAAATATTTTAAATTCACTTTTTATGGCGTAAAATGCAGTTTGTGGAAAAATAAATCCATTATTTTTATGTAAAATTGTTGCCAAGTGGCTTAAAACTGTTTTATGGTGCATCTTTAGCTCCTGGGCGATGCCACGCCTACTAACATGCCGGTCATCTTCAATTATTTCTATGATCTTACACATGAAAAACGTCTGAACGAAATAAAAAGTGCTCGTAATTAGCTGTTACAATATCGGCACCATAAACACCATTGACAATTTCAGCCTTTATCAAAGAAAAACTGTAAACTGTACCGAATTTTCTCCTTGTTGACTTTAATACCCTGTAACTCACAACTGAATGGAACAAACAAAAAACATGAAAAGAATTTTTTTAGAGTGAATTGAAACTAAACTTTAAATTGTTTAATCGATACTTTCATACGATCACTACAGCCATCTATCGAGAAAATAATGGATTTATTTTTCCCTAAACTAATATTTAAAGGCCGAAGGCCATAGTAGCCACTGCTTTAGCTCTTTAAGTGGAATATTTATTTATAGTTGTTACTCTTTTAATAAATAAAAAATAAAATAAAATAAAATAAAATAAATAAATATTTAAATAATTTAATATACATATCTATAAGTAATATAATGAAACTAGCTTCGCCTAAACTTATCACTCCTTAGTCTACACTTCTGAAAGTTTCAATTAAGAACCGCAGCCGGGTGTCAAGGGCTGGTGAAGAATGATAGGAAATCTTTCAAACTGCATGGGAAAGGGCTGAGTGGATGATCGTCGTGCTGCTGATTCACAATTCCTTTTTTTAAGCTTGAACACTTCTGATTTCCTAAGGATTTCCTAATCTCTGGAGTCTTCAATATAATTAACATTGGGCCACAATGGGAACTTGAGATAACTTCATACAAAATTAAATAAAACAAAATAAATAATAAATAAAATAAAGTACTTGTGAAGTAAAAAGCGTTTAAACACTGAATAACTTGTTCCTTACAAAGAGAGATTTCTCCGGTTGCATGCCACATTCGAGGTGATTTGGAAGGGAAGCTTTTGCATTGACTACTACGAAATTTATAGCATGCAATATAACTTTGAACACGCAGGTTTGTGGCACATGAAAATTTTACGTTTTATCGGTAAATAAAATTTTCCACATATTTTTGCCACAACCTTGGCTATTTTCTTTGCACTTGCCTATAACTCTTTTTCACTGATTGCGCAATGCATTAATTTAGACTTTTTGGGCTAAGTGAGCCCTCTTATGCCTTTTGTTATACCATCTAACTGAGCCTAACCATGTTCTCGGTTCTCTATTCTTAACTTCGTATAAATCACCAGAAAAGTTTGTGTGTGTATTTCGCCTTTCAGTTCGTAGTCATCATCCATTAACACCATTACCCATAGCTAAAAGCTTGAGCGATGGAATCCAGCAGGCATGTATGTATGTATGTGTGTACCAGCATAATGCATAATAGTGAGTGCTTTATTGCACTATCGGGTAAATACTCCCTTCCTCTAGGCAAAACAATGCATTAAGAACAAACCCAATGGAATGCCAAACAATATGCAAAACCTAAAAAGTTGAAAACTTTTCTCAATTTGCGTGCAATAAAAATCTAAGTTCCATCGCGTGACGAGCATGCGCCCAGCAAGCATCCGTAGGGTCCCCTACTTCACGCTTTTAATTCGCACATACATCTGCAAACGTAGTCGCGCGTACATCGACAACAATCCAATTGTTTCTACTTTAATCTCCTGCTGCTGCTATTCCTACTTTGTAATTATCCCTGCACTAAAAATAGCTGCAAATCTAAACTTGTGTGAAATTAAAATGCTCCTCTCCCCCCACTTTTCAGTTTATGCCTTTAGACTAAGCTAATCGTAGCAAAGGAGCGAACGAACGGATGTGTTGATGCTGATATTAAGCAATTTTGAATATTTCATTAATAACAAAGCTGTCACTCAGCCAATCAGACAGGCAGTATTCCATGCGCTCACCACATTGTAGACGCGTCTTGCAGTCGTGAGGCTTACAGTAGTTACTCTTTTGTTCGTTAGCATTTTTTCCTCTTCAATTGAGACAATTTACGCATTACAAATGGTTTGCTGATTAAAATCTGACTAAGTTGTTAATTTGTTTGCTGTTTGCTGGCTGAAAGTGCTTACCTCGCGTCCACGTAACGAACAAAGCCACCAGCCTTCCAAGCCATCTGTGTCCTGCTCTATAACGGTGAGGACATCGCCTTTTTTGAAGGCCAACTCATCCGGCGAGTCAGCAAAGTTATCATAGATGGCTTTTGCATAAAGTTTCTGTAATTGAAGATAGAGAGAGAGAGAGAAAAATTTTAATTTAAACATTTATTTAGTCAGCTTGTTTTCTAATTTGTGTAATAAATGTCTATGACAAAGGGTGATACAAGTTTGGGTTTAAAATTAATTAATTAAAAAAAAGACATTCACATAATTTCATTTTGCAACAGCTCATAAAACATACGAGTATTTGTAAATTTGAAGTACACCACTGACCGGCGAGCAAAATTTCGAACTGTAAAAAAAAAATGTATGATTGAAAAAGATACGTGTATTTGGAAGACCTTGTATTCATTATTATTTTACCATATTCTATGTAGGTAATTATTATAAATTGAACCTGGCTTAAGCTCTGAAGTAGCAAGGCCTGCTCAGATATGCCAGCACTTGCATTCTTAAATCTTTCCTCTAAGGCACCTCTACAACCAACTTTTACATTTTTGGCGAATATTCTGCATACTGACATACAAATATGTGTGTATGTATTCGTATAAACATGTATGGGTGTACATATCAGTATTCGCAAATTTGGACTTGATTTTCGCACTTTGTCAACATTTTTGCCCCGTACCTAATAAACCAATACTTTGCACGACCTTCACGAAACCGGCATACGAAATTAGATTTGGCATTTTTGTTAAAACTTATGTTGCATTTATTTCGCCTTTTCTCCTCTCCTCGCTTCAAGCGCTCTTTATGCGTACTGCGCGGTTTTTGCGACTTAATTAAAAGGTATAAATTCCAAGAATCCAAACAAGTTTGCATGAAATCTGAGCAGATAAAAGTGTTGCGCGATAATGGATTATTATGGCGGCAAACACTTTTTATTAACGCTGGCTCACAGTCTTCGTGCCAGTTCTGAAGTTACAGAATATGAATGAATGTACGTATGTATGAATGAAATGTGTTCAGTGGAAGCCTCAAAGCCTTGTAGCCGCAAAATCTTACGGGTTTTGCCAGATACTTCCAGGCGTTTTTATTACTAAGCGTTTGGAATACAAGCACAGTTAGGCAAATATTTATTGTTTATTGTTGTTGTCTTTTTCTTCGTGTGTGACCCGACCACAGTATGTATGTATGTATGTGTACGGTAACTGTGGCTCACTTCATAGATCTGAGCACTTAAATGGTGTATGAGTTTTCTCCGAATGCAATAAAGTCCAACAAAACCGCTGCCTATTGGGGCTCGCCCTGTCTTGACGTAGCCTGGCGTTTGCTTTTTCTTGACTTTATGACTTCACGTTTCGCTATTGAAACTTGTTTCTTTGCATATAATCGTTTTCTTTTTATACAATTTCTAAAGCAGAAAAAACCTTTTATTTGATTTGAGTTCGAAATAAACTCACACTATTTTCTTTGTTAATACTCGTAGAAACCACACTTGAATGCCAAGTGTCAAAGTGGCACGAAGGCAAGAAGGCAAGGAAGAAATCCACTTATAACCACAAGAGTTCATAGCGCGGTACGTCGCTCCACGCTCTTTCGAAACAAAAGTAAATATTTTTTTGGTTTTTGTTTTATTTCGACGCGCGTAAAATCGCCCTTTGTCTTACACTAAAAGCCCGCGTCTAATTTGTGGGGGCCTTTTTGCCTGCCTGCTCTTATTTCGGGTTTATTGATAAAGTGTGGCGTGAAGCGACTGATTGAGGCGAGCTTTGTGCAGCGCAACTGCAAATACCAAAGCTAATTGGAAACGTCAATATGACAGTTTCACCGATTTATTCCACAGGCTATGGCGAGCGGGTGGCTACATCACTGGTTGGTTCATCGTTAAGCCAGCCTGCGCGACCGCGTCCCCGCATTTGCTTCTACTCGTAGACAAAATGGTAAATATGTTTGGGTGAAAATCAATCATCTATGGCGGGAAACTATTTGTTGTTTGTACATCGTTTGCTTATTTTGCACTCGATTGTTGGCGGCAAATAACTAATTTTACTATGAGAAGCGTGCAGTGGTTTACATACTTTGGTTGAAGCGCATAGGTTTTAAAACTATGTAAACAAATCAAATTGTGGGACTGTATTAGAATAGCTGCTTTCGATTCACCAACACCTAGCGAACAGCGAATAACACAACAAATTTCGCTTGAGTCAAACATTGATTTGCTTTAGCAGCACTGCATTTTTTTAATTTTGACAAACTGCAATTCCAATACTTCTCAAAGCATTGCGCTTTAAATGTGACAAATATCCCTAGTCATGCTTGTCGCTTGTGAGCCAAACGGCTATTAAAGAAGTCACCTGATCATCGCTAAACTGTTGTTGCTTTCATATAAAAATTTTTCGCTTGTGGAGCAGCGGAATTCTCTAGTGAGCAGAGATGTGATGAATGAATATTTATTTTTATATGCAATGAAGTGACAGGGCTGGGCTTGTTTAAATTCCTGTAGTTAACTAAATTCAATAATCTTATTTAATCTTCTTCTTATTCCTTGCTTTTGTCCCATTTTAATTGGGATCAACTCTTCTAGTTCGTAATCGCCAAATTCTTCGCTCTTGGCTCATCTTGTTGTTTAAAGTCACACGCTTGAAGTCGCTTTCGATCTGCTTCGTCTATGTATATATGTATGTTGGGGTGGCCTCAGGCCATAACGATGTCTATAACTTTCTTTGTCATATCGAGTTCAGGCTTCTGTAGACATGATCTTATCAGCGAAGACGGCTCTCTCGTGTTTTTTTGCTCAATTGGCGCAATTTTAAGGCTTCCGCGAATATATATCGGTTTGGTACTTTGTCCATCGTTGTGACCCATGTTGACGATCTCAGCATTTTCATCTTGATCTTCATCTTTCGTGGGGCTTTTTTGAAGCGGCATTTTCTCCGAGAGATTATTTTTATTTTAGTGTAAAAATTAAAAGCAAAAGCATTTTTTTATTTTTAGTTTTTTATTTCATTCAAGCTTGGTTTTCTTACTGTTAGCATCAGTGCTTTAGGGCTTCATAACTTTGAACAAATAACTGTTGTTTGTAACAACCCAAAAACGACGCCCCCCTTACAACTTGGCCGTTGGACGCGTCTTAGCTTTCTAAATGATGCTTGTGACTATGACTACAACATTTCACCCGAACTTAGCCACGTCTCTAGTTGTTTAATTTTATGTTCCGTAACTCATCAGCCATATCTGTCAGTATATAAAAATAACCTAAAAAAAGTTATACTAAAATACAGCTGACGTGTCTTTCGCCCCTCTGCTGTCTCAGAGAGCTTTCGAGTACGACAAGCTTCCAAAAAGCAATTCTTCATTTATTTCACGTTTTTGTTATTGCTAATGAATGTCTGCAGAAAAGATTTTAAAAATTAATAAAATGAAATGAGTATGAAATCTTCGAGTGCGAAACTTTCTGTCGAAAGGTTATTAACCACAAGCAAAGAAAAAATCAGCAAAAAATCAACGCTCGTTAAAAACTTGTGAAAAAAGTGAGGTTAATGAAAAGGTGGGAAAGTAGAAAAAGTTGATATTCAAAATATGTATGCACATACATCTGTACACATTTTGCATGTGCGCTGAATTAACGCAAGTTAACGCTTAATAAACATTTAACATTTTACAGAATACGCTGACGGAGCGACTGAAAACCCAAATGCCCAGCGTGGCTGTATGAAGCAGTATCAGCTTACAATATTGCGCCACAACAGGGGTGTGCAACGGGGGTTTAGGGCACAAAGGGCAGTGAGTATCCGCTTTTACACAGTGAAAAGCGAAATATGATGAATCACATTTGGCTGAAGTGCTGGCACTTTATATTCTTTAAATATTGTCATAACTTGTTGATTGAGGTGTTACTCTAAAAAGCCAGTGAGAACTTGACATTTTTTCTTTGGATGAAATGGAAAAAGTGCATTAAGTGGCCTTTGCATCAGGAAGCGAAAACAAACAGTGGCTCCAAGAATGAATGAAGCGACTGTTAGAATGAAGAATGAGAATGAATGTTAATGAGTGTCACTATGCTGTTGCATGTTCCCCTCAAGAGGAACGAGATCAAGAGGTTTTTTGTTAAGCAAACTTCTCTTTCTTTGCTTATGAGATTAATGTGTTCCAAAATAAGGTCACTGCGCAACAAAAGAACAATTATAGAGAAACACCTTTTATATGCTTGTTAGCCTCTCTAAAAAAGCGAAAGGGTACTTAGTAGTCAGGCTTCTTATGAATTTGAGGACTCTTTCGGGCTATTTGGTTCAATATTACCAATGGATCCAGAGTCACACCGCCTAGGTGGGAAAATCTACTAATACTATTTCATTAAATGATAACGAAGACAACGAAGTCCTGTAGAGTATTAAGTGAGAGCTCGTAAAGCCTCTCTATCCAAATTAAAGTGCGTATTTGAAGTTCCACTAGAACGAAGGGCAACCGGCTTTGCCAGCCTCTGTCCTGGACTTTTCATCCAGTGCCGTATGAATTCCATGTTATATCAGTCGTTGAAAATTTCCTCCACGTAGGTTTTTGTAAGCCCCAGGAGGTTTCTGATTCATGGAATTTTGATGTAGTGCCTAATTTCGCTAGGTATTCCACCCGTTCCCTGCCATCATGACGTGGTACCCAGCACAGCAAGGCGGAATTCCTTGCTCCCAGGGTATTGAAGATACTGAAGCATTCCTCAACAAGATTGGGTGTTATTGTAAGAAGCTGCAATGCACATAACTCTGCCCGGCGTCTGACAAACACAGATGCGCTCTTCGTAGGAGCTCTTGCCGCAAATTTCTATGTCATACCTACATCTTTAAAAGGTTGAAAGGCTGTGAAATAACAGACAATTGGTACCAACCTTTTACCATCCGTTAAATTCGATTCATATTTGTACCAGATTTCTGAATCAGGTTGAATGTGAATTACCTGTTTCACAGAACGCCCGGTATGAAATCGATCTATAGCATAGAAGTCATTGTATTTATATAACGGAATTGCAATATGGAATTGTTTATGAATTTCATATAATGAGTCAAAGAAGGTATTCCTATAAGTGCACTGAGTGCATCCGTTGGACAGGTTCTTATCGCCACAGTTATTGAATGTTTATTTATTTATGTACGTCCATAAATAGTAGGCATTCATTCCCAGCTCGCAGAACCATCTGGTGCAGGTACAGGCGTAGTCGATTAGTAATTGAAGCTAGTGAAGTACCATATAAGCGAGATCAAGTCGGCCGTACACAGCTGGTTTATGGCCTTCGTACAGAATCGATATCCCCCACGATCATAATGCCTCGATCCTTATCCTAGGAGAATAGGGAGTGCAGCTGCTCTTGTCAGAACTTTGTTAATCGATTGTTACTCGATCCCGCCTGGGCGCCTAGCAATGGCATTACTTTATTTTTCCCTGCCAGAAGCTGAAGAGTATCATCTTCCTCAATAGCATAGATCAGAATATTCGACTAGATAGTTTCGCTATCTGAAAAAACGACAATAAATGTGTCCTTCAAGTGTTGTGAAGATTTATGATAACAAATTAAGAATGTTAGAACCTCAACCTCACATACGGTATGCCCAAGGCAATTTTGAATTTATCTGAAGCTGCTGTCAAAGCAGTCACAACTCTAGCCCAGGCATTCATTCTCCTTAGATATTTAACGTAATCAAGCTACTTGTCTTCATAGCCAGAGTATAGTGAAATCAATGTTCGATTTGTATCTTCTAAGCTGGCAACCTATCGAAGGGCCAAACTTATAACCTAATAGACAATACTATCGCCCTGTTCATGACAACGATTGACAAGCCATCAGAGTAGCCTAACTACATTCAAATAATTAACTTAGGAGTTACACTATTAAGAGAGATCAGGCTATTAAGTGAGGTCTCTAAGAGAGGTCTCTTCGGTATCTAGGAAAGCGCAAAAAACAGTCTCGTGATTTTTACTAACAAGTGCACACCCGTTTGGATTAAGCAAAGTGAGTTATGCGCAGGCGAAAGATTAACTCAATTTGAGGGCCAAATATTCTTAACACATTTGTAAGATGAAGAAAGAAGATGTAGGTACATAGCGAGTCAATCCTTTTTAAAACCAAAATTTTAAGAGTTTTGTTTCAAATTTCTTACATAAATATGCACATAAAATGAAGTTTCAAAATTTGATGTCTGATGAAGTGAATACGTACTTCATGCATGTACGTGATAAAACTCGCAATCCACTTTGTCACTGAAAAAGGTCGGTTCTATTTCAACTATGGCTTGGATTTGTACTTTTGCACTTTGCTCACTGAATTATCAAGCACGAAGAGCCCCAATTGTTTCTGAAGGGCAACCTGAGTATGCATGCACATGCATATGTATGTACGAGGTGTGTTCAAAAAGTTTCGCGAATTTTGTGTTTTCTCAAAAATTATTTATTTATTCTTTAATATCTATTTTTCCCCCTTCAAAGTAGTCCCCATGAGATATTTTGCACTTGTGCCAAGTTTTTCAAATCTTCGAAGCACTTCAAAAAATAATTTTTTTTATCCTGATCAGCTCCTCCTTCGATGCCGTATTTATCTCGTCAATCGTAACGTAGCGTCGTCCTTTCATGGGCCTCATCAGTTTTGCGAACAAGAAAAACTCACATGGGGCCAGATCTGGGGAATACGGTGGCTGTGGCATCTTTAGTGTGTTGTTTTTGGCCAAAAAGTCGCGCACCGGCAACGATGTGTGACCAGGGGAGTTATCGTGATGCAAGAGCCAATTCTTGTTCTATCACAAATCCGGGCGTTTCTGGCGGAATGCTTCACGCAAATTGCGCATAAGTTGCAGGTAATATTACTTATTGACCGTTTTACCCTGTGGCAAGAACTCTTGATGCACAACGCCCCTGCAATCGAAGAAAACGGTGAGCAAAACTTTTACATTCGACCGAACTTGGCGCGCTTTTTTCGGTCTTGGTTCGTGTGGCAGCTTCCATTGAGATGATTGAGCTTTGGTTTCCACGTCATAACCATAAACCCACGATTCGTCACCAGTTATGACCTTCTGGAGCAAATTTCGGTCGTCGCGGACAGGGTCCAACATCCCACTAGCAATGTTCATGCCGTGCTGCTTTTGGTCGAAATTGAGCAGTTTTGGTACGAATTTTGCGGCGACCCGGCTCATGCCCAAATAATTGAAAAGAATCGAATGGCAGGAGCCAATCGATATGTCTAGGTCCTCAGCAACTTCTCTAACGGTGATTCGATGTTCGAGAACATTTTGTACCAGCGATAAACGTTGCTTTGGTCCAAAATAACTTCTCCGTATGACACAGTCAACATTAGGAACTCATCCACGCACTTAATCTCGTTTTTCACACAAAATTTGATACAGGTTCTTTGATCAATCTTTTTGAATAGGTAAAAGTCGAAGACGAGCCGAAACACGTCCAAGCAAAGCAGCTGCCAACAATTTATTGAACATTCAAAATGGCCGAACTCGTCGGCATGCGTGAGAGACATGAGTACCAACATATCGCCACAAAAAAATTGACATTCGAATATACGTAACCTGCGAAAATTCCAAATTCGCGATACTTTTTGAACACACCTCGTATGCAGGTGCATTGAGGTGTGCACGTCCAGATATTTGAGTATACCAGTGATTTGCGTATAAGTTTTGATTAACTGAGTATTCAAGGGACTTTGACCTCATTAAATAATAGTCCCCAATACTGCCTTTTTCAATTAAAAAATGTATTTTTTATATTAATTTTATAAACTTTTATTTAAATATGTAAATAGTACATTATTTATTGGTTTCGAAGATATTTATTTAAAGAAAAATTAACTAATTTCGCCAAAAAACCGAATTTTTGTAAATTTTCGAAATACAAAAAAAAAAAAATCATGAAAAAATATTGAATTTTAAATAAACAGTGAATTATGTTACAAAAAATGTGTTCGTATGTTTGCACTCATCTTGTTCTCA
Organism: Anastrepha fraterculus; assembly: GCA_037575425.1. Lineage (NCBI taxonomy): Eukaryota > Metazoa > Arthropoda > Insecta > Diptera > Tephritidae > Anastrepha > Anastrepha fraterculus. Next base: position 86,457 of record JAYXIM010018576.1, read on the forward strand.
GTCTCGCACATGAATCTACATATTTGTCTGTACATGCACACATACAAACCCACATATGTGTGTATGTGTAATGAGTATAACGACTCATACGTGATCTTTAGACAAAATCCATCAGAAGCGCTTTTCATAATCTAAAATTCTTAACGAACGACATTGCGATGGTTCAAGTTCACAACTCATTTAGCTTGCGCAAACAGACACGTCTACATACTGGGAAACGTACATAAATTAGCATCAAATATGTCAGCGCAACAAGAAGGTTGTAAGTTTTATGCGCATTTTGTAAAATTTAAGCGCCAATATGTCAAGCGAAAATAGAATACAATTTTTGAAAACAAAAAAATATTTCAATATTTTCGAATGACTCACAAACCCACTTGCGACTAGATAAGATTTATCGAAGGACTTTTGTCTAGACAAAATTTGTTAAAGATGCCGTCATTACTTACTTTATGCACTTATTTACATATTTTCATATAATTAAATCAAATCAACTTCTTCCCCAAAAATGTACGAATTTCTCATAATTTGGTATTTCAGCTGCTGCTTAAAACCCCGCACATCTCTTTTTAGGTGGATCTTTTCAGACGGTGATTACCACTCGACGGCACTCCGGTTCGAAGCCAAACATCAAATGATAGAGAATATTTTTTCTAATAGCAGTCAGCCCTCCGCAGGCAGTGGTGAATTTCCAAGTGTATTTCTGCCATGAAAAGGCTCATAACATCCATCTACCGTTCGAAGACGGCATAAAACTATAGGTCCTACCATTTTTGGAAAAACAATGAGTCGCATACCACAAATAAGAAGAGGAGCTTGGTTCAAACCCATATTACAGTTTGGTTCAAACCCAATTCTCGAAACTCAGTGATTCTCTGAATACGCTCATCAGGTTTCATCACCTCCACTGCAAATATTGACCTCAACTTTTTACAATTCAAAAATGCTAACAGATGTTAAGAACTCAAAAACTGAAGTTATCAAGAAACCATAAAAAATAAATCAAGCGCAAAGCAAACAACCAAAAATTGAGCTCAAAACTTTTTGAAATTTCCAGTTCATTATTTAAATAATGAAAAGGTTTAATGAAATGGAACTCTTCAAATGCTTGCTCCATATAACACAAATTTGAAGAGCAGCATAGTGACTAAGCGCATGAGTCATACCGCATTTTAAGCCGATCAACAACTGTAAAAGTAGAAAGAACTCGTCAAACGTCAAAGAGAAAAATTTCACTGCACTGAAACAAAACAAAAGAAAGATGAAAAATGCTATAAACGAACATCTTGATTCGAATGTATATATGTATGTAATCCATCAATGGATGCTGCGAAGCTACAGATCGAAGATCGGAATGCATTCCAACGGCTATGAGTGCGCGACGAAATCCATTAGCACTGCTGCAGCTTCAAACGCCGCACAAGGCACTCTAAACAAATGACTGTAAGTGATAAGTAAATATTACTGGTCCATACCGATAGTTCGTTAAACGTTAGACTGTATGAGGCAAATGTACCGGAAGTGGTAACAAAGATGCAGCAGATAATAAAAAAGGAAAAGCGAATAGCGTAGATAGACATCGATGTTAGCCAACGCTTATGACAAGAGCTTAGCTGTTGTGTGTGGGTGTCATCAGCATCACGCTCGTGCTCGTAGCCAAATGCTTTTTTCTTAACCTTTTTCTCTTTTTTATCTTAACTCTTCTGCGGTACTTTGCTGTTTGGCTCCTTCATTAGCATCATTCAATGCTTCTTGAGACGTTCACTCACTGACGTCACTATATACATACATACATACATATGCACTTGTACTTAACGAATATTAGCTTTTGCTTAGGCGCCTCGGTACGCACCGGCACTGTTGAACCGGTTCAGAAATTCCAGCGAATCGCGCCGGAATCCACAGCGCTGTGACGTTTCGATGCGCACCGGATGTCAGAAAGTATGCGTCACGCACGTGGTGTGTAACGAGGAGATTCCAAAGGTTGAATTTACATATGACTGTTGGTGTTGCTCTTGAATATTTCGCCGAAATGTTTTTGAATATCTGTTGATATTTATCTTCATATCCATATGTACTTCACATACATACCTACATTACTATGTGTGTGTATGAATATTACACTTTGTTTGGGACTTTGACGACATTCGTTTTAACGTTCCAAAGCTAATTCCCAATGTATTTGAATCTTTATCATATTAATAACGGTTTATACTCATATATATGTATATATCTTTCCGTAGCTCCTAGGCGGTTCCAATAAACAAATTATGATTTGGTTTATTTAACGCTAAGAATTTAATGTGGTTCCAGGAGCGGCCCACTGTTTTACCTTCTGTTTCCACTTGTCGTCTCCACAATTTGGCTGGTCTTCCGCGCCTCCGACTTTACCTGGCATCTGGTGAATTTCATCAGCAGATTGAGATGGTTAACGTAATAAGACACTGTATGGTCATCATCCTGCTTCTTCCTTCTTTTCCATCTACAGTTTTTGTTTTGTTTTTCCTCCT
>JAYXIM010018577.1:0-88333 GCA_037575425.1 Anastrepha fraterculus
ACATACAGCTGTCCACAAAATAATAGGAGTGCCGATATGAAAAATATAAGTGAGTGCACAATTTTTTTTATCGCTAACGCAAGTGACACCGATTCATAACGGTACACCTAACGGGTCACTAGTATTGAAATGTGAATCGAAATTTATTATTGCTTTCCCTATTTTAAAACTGCAATACATTTTGTTGTAGAAGGTTGTTATTGCGCTACACAAAATAATAGGAGTGCGAACTTTGTTTCTTAAAATATCGATAAACTAGCAAACATACTTACAAAAATCGAAAAGTAAGAAGGTTACTAGTAATTTCGAAGAATTATTGTTAATATTTGGGTTGATTTATTTTGTCTTAGTGGGTAGAGGAAAGCATTGTACGGAAGAGAAGCGAGCTTTAGTCAAAAGTCTCAAGAACAGCGGAAAAACGTACAAGGAAATTCAAAATATACTTGGATGTTCTGCACAAATGATAGCAAACACCTTGTATTATAAAACAAAAGCTGAAAAACGCGGGCGAAAACAAAAACTTTCCTCTAAGAACGATCGCAACATCATACGCACCTGGAAAGGTAACCAATTTGTTTCCGCAAGGAAAATACGCGTCGATCTTGATTTACCAGTTAGTCCTGAAACTGTACGCAGACATTTAGTCAATCATAATTTATATGCAAGAAATCCCCGGAAAGTGCCCCTTCTAAAAAAGAAGCATGTGCAAGCCCGTATAGAGTTTGCACAGGAGCATAAATCTTGGCCGGCTAGTAAATGGCGAAATATTTGGTAGTCAGATGAAAGTAAAATCGAGTTGTTTGGCAGTTCAGGCTCCAGAAAGTATGTTCGACGCCCACCCAATATGGAATGTAATCCTCGATTGACAACAAACCCAGTGAAGCATGGTGGCGCTAAGGTCATGGTATGGGGTAGCTTTTCGTATGGCGCCGTAGGTCCAATATATTTAATCGAAGGCATTATGGATCAAAAGGTTTATGTGAGGATATTAGAAGAAGTTATGCTACCATATGCCACATGTAATATGCCACTAAAATTGATATTTCAACAGGATAATGATCCTAAGCACACGAGTAAGTCAGCGAAAGAATGGTTCAGAGTCAATGGGATTGAGCTTATGCGCTGGCCTGCTCAGTCTCCCGGCCTCAACCCAATAGAAAATCTATGGACCGATATTAAAAAATGTGTTGATCCACAAAAACCCACCAATTCGAAAGATTTATGGAAGGTGGTAAAAGAGGTATGGGAAGGAATGCCAATTAAGCGTTGTCAGGATCTCATCGACTCAATGCCACGAAGGTGCAAAGCAGTGTTAAGAAATCGAGGATATACCATGAAGTATTAATGACTTTAAATAGTTTTGAAGAGCTTTAAGACCATTTAGTGTTAAAAGTTTAGAGAAACTAAGTATTATACAAATCACTCCTATTTTTATGTGGAAGCAATTTCTTATATATCTTTACCTGAATAAAATTTTAAATTTATGTATACGTTTAATTGAAATGTTTTAACTACGAATAGATGTATATAGCTCATGTGATTAATGTTACGCTAAAAGTTTTGAAATAAAACTCTTTTATTCTAAAAAAAATGAACTTTGAACATTTTTCATGTCGGCACTCCTATTATTTTGTGGACAGCTGTATGTACATACATGTTTATTTTAACTTTTATAAATAAATTCTAAAAAAATCATAATTAATATAAATATTTTAAAAAATTTACGTCTTTAATTAAACAAAATAAAAATTGTGCAAATATCTGTTTTACAATTAAATTAAAAAATGCTGCTAGTTTTGTTAACTAGGTGTACGAGCATGAAATCTAAATAAATTTTTAATACTTCAATAAAAAAAAAACATTTACTAAAAATATTGAATAAAAAAAAAATTAAATAAAAATAAAAAAACTATTTAAAAATATTTAATAAAAATAAATAAAAAAATAATTTAAAATATTTAATAAAAATAAAAAACATGAAATAAAAATAAAAAACTAATTAAAAATATTTAATAAAAATAAATAAAAAATAACTAAAAATATTTAATAAAAAAAAGAAAAATATTAATTAAAAATATTTAATAAAAAACAAAACAAAAACAAAATTTAATTAGAATATTCAATAAAAAACTGAACATTTTGCAATAGACAAGAAATTTAAATAGCATTCAATACAAATAGCATTCGATGCAACCAACCACATTTTACGGTACATGTACATATATTTATATCTAACAGTAAATAGTTTCACTGACACAGCTGATTTTGCAATCGTAACGAATAAAATACAAACACAAACACTTAAGTAATTAATGAAAAATGCGGTAATATTCATTTCGCACGCCACACTTCATTTTGTAGGTACATAAAAGATATGCTGGTTTCTGTTGCACAGAAAATTGAAAATCTTAATAGGATAAATTTAAAAATTCCACAAAAAATTTGTTTGGGTAATTTTAAGCAACTATGCAATTTTCATTGAATTTGACGTTAATTTAAAGTAAAATTTACAGTTAGATTTAGATCTATTATCCATGCCTAGCGATCTACTCTATTGGTAACTTGATGCTCATTGGCAAGCAGTTCGGGCATTAGCCGAATGACAGTTATTACAAATCGAGCCAGTTTCGGTCTCACTCTCATTTTTTCAATTCAAGCTTTTTGTAGACATTAATCTAGGGTTAGGTTCTGCTTATAACTGAAATGGCATAATCTGAATAAAAACTTTATGAAAAATGTCTTAAATGTACCCATATGAAATATATTATTTTTAATATTCTAACTTCTTATATGTACTTATATATTTATTTGTTTTTAAATTCAATTCTCAAATATGCAATCGTAATGTTGAATTACGAGAACCAAATTCTGACCGCATTTCTTATTAGAAGAATTCAAACACTCCCTACTAATGCCATAGTCTGCCGGCCTGACAATCTGTCTATCCAAATGCCAGCATTGCCTGTGAGTGACTTGCTCGACTTTCTATCTGTCTGTCACAGTTTGTGACAAAACAATAACCGACACTGACACGCTGGTGGCTGTCGCCCGAACACCAACTACCAGCTACCGTTTGTGAACGTAGTCAAGCTAACATACAACACAGCAGGCACAAAATATGTATGTATGTACATAAGTCACTCAACCAGCGAATACTTTTCATGCTCGTGCATGACGACATGTTCGTTGCCAGCCGCCAATATACGACGTACAAATAAACAAATAATAAAGTAATTCAGCGCAAATACACAATTCTTGCATAATAGATAATCAAGTATTACATCTGCAACATCAAGTCAAAGTTAAAAAGAAAAACAAACGTCAGACACAATGCAACAACACATAGATACAGGAGTAATAGCAAAAACAATGTAATGAAAATGTGAATGCAAACTTCAGCCGAAATGAGGTGAACCAAAAAAAAGAAAAAAAAACTACAAGAAAAATAATTTGCAAAGCAAAAATGGATTAAATAAATAAATAATAAAAAATTAATGTGCGCGTGAAATAACTTCGTAAACGTTTAGTCGCCAAACGTGTCAAAGCAGGCGGTGGGTGGGAGTTGGTAAACAGCAATCGTTTGCTGCCCGTTACTAGTTGGAGTGAGGACTCGTATGTAGTCGTCGCTTGACGGCTCCCACTGGCTCATGTGCTCGTTGAACCGAAGTTTGTTGATATGCAGTTGACAAATGTATGGATGTATGCATGTACATACATACATACATACGCAGAGAGTTCGCTGTCCATTTACATCGCCGAATTTTAGCAAAATCGCATCATTAACAGCGTCGTGGGTATTTAAAATTGTAAATACAAAAAGTAAGCAGCGAGCGCAGAACACCAACAAACAACAGGTACCAACAACTGTAACGTAACCCGCACGCGCGCTACTTTTGTTGGTTTTGCACAAAAAGTACCTAAGAAGCAAAAGGTGGTGTACCCAATTGAAAAAGTAACTGATTGGTGACTCGCGAAACGAAATGTCGTCTGTCCACCTCTATACCGCATAGATTCGCACAGCACAGCAGCGTAGTAGTACCAACAACTTATTATTCTTTTTCGCTTGCGCAAGTGATGTGCCACTTCTTTTTCTTTGCCCAAAGCCAGTTATTGCCGTTATGAAGCGCGCATTTGTAGCAAATGATGGGTAATAATTACAAAATCCAAAAATTAGCAGCTCTTCTACTTTTTTGACAACGTTACTATTACTGCTGGTTGCCTTTGGTGGCTTCGCGTCAAAATGGGAAGCCAAAAAATATAGGTCTAATGACAATCGCCACGAACGCGCTACTTGTAGTAAGCACTCAGAAATGGAAGAAAGAAGAAGCAGCACCTGTAAATAGAGACTTTGTTGCTATCAGCCACCTTCACTCACTAAGCGTTTTGCCGTCAGCGGGATTATTTTCACATTAAATTTGCAGGTAGTTGACTTTTCCGCCATAAGTAATTGCGGTTGTTCTTTTTGCGGTTGGAACACTTCTTTCTTTTTGTCAATTCTTATTTCTTTTTAAATTTGTTGAATATATACAGTTGCTGCTAATGACTGACGATTACAATTGAAGACTTGAAAATAGTGCACAGAAATGCCTTAGCACGGAGGGGTATTGCTCGTAAAGTAAATATGTGTGTGTGTAATGATAAGTAATGCGTCAATCATACGTTTAATATTACTCGCTACTGGTAAAATGATGGAGGTGCTGTTGGTTCCCGTACTCGTGGAGAAGTGATAAATTTACTTGTTCAAGGATTAGTTGATTTATTGCCTTTTTGCTGATAAATGTATTTGATGAAAGTGTTGGATACTCCCGTTGCGCAGTTGCAAAATATTTGCACTTGCCGCAATAATGTGGGCATGCATATAACTGAAATGGAAATTACATACATACATACATACACACGTACATTTAAAAAAAACAAAACCTTGTCATATTTAAGGGAACTTGATGTACTACTGACACCTTCGCTTTGCGGGGGATTTGATGCGATTTTTTACCAACTTATAACACCTTGATCAAAAAATTTCCGGAATATATTCCGAAAAATCAAAATAGATTTTTTTGCTCAAAAGTGATTTTATCGCTTTAAAAGTACTCGCCATCAACTGCAACGCACTTATGCCAGCGTTTGATTTACTACTCGAAACATTTCTGGAACTCTATTTTCGGTAAAGTCATCAGAGCCATCTTCCATTTCGTTTATTTCAAGTAAAAAACATAATTCTAGTTCTTACAGACCACTTAGAGCTAATATGAGCTTAAATTACTATATAAAGTAAAACAAATTAATTAAAAAAAAGAGTTGGGAAATTTATAAAATTCATTATTTGACACCGAAAAGTCGAGCGGAATAAAACTCGAGATCTCATTGAATTTAAGACGAAAAGGATAAGTGTTGCGTAGAGATCTAGTAGGGATATGAAAGTGAATGCTCCGCAATAGGGATGAACAGAGTTCATTTCACCTTTAATTACACTAAAGACAAAAGACAGTGAGAGTATAGACCCTCCACTCTCTAGAGCCTTTAAGTTAATTAAAAGCAAACGGGAATTTCAGTAAGGGATAGGATTTGAGAATTTTCACGACCTGAGAGCATATTTAAGGAACGCCTTCTGTACACTTTCAACTCTCTCAATTGCAAATTGGTCTCCAGATAAATATTGCGTACCCTAATCTAAGGCGAACAAATGAAGTAAAACGTAATTTGAGAGTGCTTCAGAGAGATAGAGAGAGAGAGAGCGAGAACTTCGTATAAAATCTAAGATTGAGTAAGAAGAAGAAAAAGTTATTGTGACTATTGAATGAAAAATGGGAGTCAAAGATCGCACCTACATCTCTGAATTCATCAACAGATTGAAGTAAAGTATTAGCAATGCTAATCGATGATTAGAAAACATTTTGAGTTTTAGCGAAACTAACAAGAAAACATTTCTTGATACTTAAGAGAGATGGTGGAGTTACTGCACAAGCGAGCGAGCGCATTAATTTCAGATTACAACTTAGGAACATCCGCAGTTTTTTCTAATAGCAGAAAATATTTTCAAATCATCAGCATAAAGAAGAAAATTGGCAAACTGTTGGCAAACCTGTTGTACTAATATCAGTAACAAATTTTTTATTTTTTTTTTTTTTTTTTTTTTTATTTCCATTATAAATTACGATCTGTTAATATTAACAATAAGTAATTGGTGTTAGGGTTTGGAATTAAAATGTCCCTTCCCTTTGAAAGAGAACATTATTGTCTTTGGTGGTATTTAGTTACAATTTTACTAATACATAGTTTTCTATAATTTTATATTATTATAGTTTATTTTATATCACAGTACGGGCAAGATCTGTGGGTGTTTTGCGCTTTAGTCTTCTTGGTTTAAGTTCCATTTCCGGTATCAGTCTCATCTCATGGTTTTTGTGCTCTAATAGTCAATAGTAACAAATAGAACAAATAGAACGAAAAGAAGAGACTTAAAATACTGCTTTGTGGCACCCCTGAAGATGCAATAAAAGCTTCCTTGCGGATGTTAAAACGCATTCCCCGTAGTAAGTTTTTGACTCGATCCAATAGAAGAAAATAGCAGAGAGCCATATCAGGTGAATTTGATGGCTGTTGGATGGTATTCTTTTCGTTCTTGGTCAATAATTCACCGATAATGATGACACTGACCGACGATGCGGTTACTGGTGTAAAATCTAAAAATTGTTTTTCCACAAATCCTTTCTTTTTTGGCGAATTGCTTCACGTTAATGCCTCATATCGCCCAAATAATAATCCTTATTAATCGTCTGACTTAAAAGACTCATAACCCTCCCTCCAAGGATAAACTGAAAATGCGCATGGGTATTCTCACAGGCTACTACTGCAAACTGCGTAGTCATCTGCACTCAACGGGATATGGTCCACTGATTCTTGTTGTTTCCGTGACCAATCCCAGGAGGCTCCAATGCACCTTCTCCTTGAATGCACCGCTATAGCGCAGAGAAGGTTGAGACATGTCGGCCAACTGCAGCCAGAAGAAAGGCACATACGCTCAATCCAACCAGCCCTATCCTGAATTTATTAGGCGAACTGGGTTTGGATGAGATACTGTGATGAGCAGAGGGCACAAAAGACCATGAGGCCGAAGTTCATACCTCGAAAAAATCTATCCCTCTATATAACTATCTGAACTCGCGAGCACCACTTCCTTTTTTGACCGAAAACGACGTGGACGCCGGTTTAAGTCGATAGAGGCCATTAAGGAGAATTCGCTGAAGGAGCTGAAGAAAATCTCTTCAAACGCGTTTAAAAGGTGCTTTGATTGAAGGACTAATCGTTGGACGGCTTCGAATGGAGCCTATTTTGAAAACGACAAAATAAATTTCGATGATTAAACAATTATTTTGCGTTTTATTGAACAATTCCTGGTACTTTTTTGACAGAATGTATGTCTGGAGAATGTTTTTGCCGACAACAACAATGAGCTTAAGTTCTTATAATCATTTTGCATTTTAGGCGCATTTCGCAGGTTTTTTTTTTGTATTTTATTTTTATTTTTAAATCGGTACACTCATTGGGGCACCTTATTAGGACAGCGCGCGAAAAATTATAGTACCACAACATTTTGACCAATTTTTACTACTTTTCGTTTGTTTTTTGTTTCATTTTCATGTCATTAAAAATAAATTAAATAAATAAAGAAATAAATTAAATAAATAAAAACATAAATTAAATAAATAAAAAGAAAAATCAAATAAATAAAAATAAATAAATTAATTAAATAAATAAAAACCTTATTAATTCTTTATAAAAAATAGGTTCATTCAACAACAAATATCCTATAAGCAAATTTTGAAATTTTTCAAAAATAATCCAAATATTAAACTAAAAAAAAAATTTTGGATAAAATTTTAAAGCCCAAAAATTTTGATATAATAAAGTGCACGCAAAATAGCCACCGTCGGCGTCGTCGTAAATGCATGGTCATCATCGTCTCTATTACCAAGGCTCCTTCTTCCTTCCCTTCTCCTTTCTGCTCTCCTCTGTATAGCATCACAACGGACGAATTTCTTGAATACTTGTCAAGTGTGCCCTAAGCTAGGGCAGCCTTTTAAACTAACCTAACCTAAAGTGCAAATTTTAAACTGGCTAAAAATTCCCGTTGAATTGTAATAATTTTTTTTCTTCCCCGCCTTGCGCATTTTCCCCATATTATTAAAAAAAAAAAAAAAAATTAAAAAAAAATCGGATGTCTATTACTTTAACCCGCTGATATTTTTACTGCCCCTGAACGTTATATATTCGCCTATACTAAATATTACATTCTACTCGAATATGACTAAGCACTGCTACCTGTTCTAATTGCCGCAGCATTCCGCAGACGCGGCTGCATTGTCTAAATTCCACGGGATTTCTAGTGCGGAACTACTTTAGTGGCAATAAACGCGCCCAAGGAAGCGCGCTAATAATTGCGACTACTGAGTAAAACAATAATAAAACAAAATTGTATGTAATAAGTAATTCAGCGCACATTGTAAGCAAAGTTGACAGCGTTTGTCGGCTGTTGGCGGTTTTGCTGACAACCAACCGCCGCTTAATAGTCGAGGCGAACGAACAAAGCTAAAACAATAAAAATATATGAATTTTACAAGCGAAATGTGCAGTGATGCACAATACTATTAAGCGTTATTGTTGTTTTCACCAGTAAATTTATTGCCACTTGGAAAGTGCAAATTTAGCCATTAACATTACTTTTTTGCAACTAAGTACGAGCGAAGATTTGCTAACATAAAACGCACGCATTAAAAAACGTTTATAAGTTGGCGCCAACTCTCAATTTTAATACTCAAAATATGAGTATAAAAAACATTTTTTATTAGAATATTTCTAAAAGTTGTAAATGGCTGTTACAGCAACCTTGTTATTGGAGATACGCATTGGAAGGGGAAGGAGTCAAACGACGAAGCACGCAAATGGCGGCTGAATAACGAGCGAGTTGAGACGCAACTCGTTCGTTTTACTGTCAAAGTTTACGTTTGGGTTTGGAATAACATTTGCAGACGAATATCAAATATTAAATGTTTTTTTAAAATTTTTTTTTTTTAATTTTATTTTTTGTTTTCATTTAAAGCGCGCACACTAAATAACAAATAGTTTTTCATATCAAAAATCGCAACAAATTGCACAAATTTCATGTATCAAAATTCAAATCACGTACAGGCAGGCATGCAAATTTTTAAAATTTTGTGTTACGGAATTTAGAGTGGTTTTTAACGGTGTTTTTGCACAAAACAAACAAAGAGCGTGAAAAAGTGAAATAAATTTGTGACTATTTTTTTTTTTTTAATTTTTTATAGTGCATGCACAAATTTGCAATTTTTTTTTATTAAAATTTGTTTATAAACAAATTTATTTTCGACCAAGAAGCAGTTTATAAACTGCGTGCGTACCTCCTAACGACTTCTTAGCTAATAATCACATCCGTAACTGTAAATGTACAATCATTATTTGTTTTCATTATCTACATGTGTTGTTTATGTTTTTGTACACTTTTTACCTACAAATGCGCCAACAATTATTCATTTTAAATACACACAAGCACAACATCACGTCAAATCACTTGGCTTATGATTTTAATTACTTTTTCTTTTTGTATTTGCATTTGTTTGTTTTAGTTGTCGAAACGGTGCATGTTACTGTTTTTGGTTGTCTGCTCGCTCTAATGCGTCATAGCGGGAAGTTTGAACGACCGGTGAAACACGTACGCGCAATTTTCAACCAAATCGGGTTAGCCTAACCTCAATGTCGTTGGAAGCGAAAAGCATGCAATAGCTTTGAACTACATTTGTATTAAATCTAAACTGATACATAGAAACATACAAACAAATTTGTAATTTTTGAAAGAAATTAATCTTTTCAGAAATTTTTGGTTTATTTAGTGGTTATCCATTGAGTTTACTGGCCATTCTTAACGGACGCATGGTGAAAAGATTTTTAGAAGTGTGCTCTGTAGCAGACCGTTATTCCGCTCTGAGCGAATTTGTTCGACTTAGGCTAATGAGAAGGACCTCTCCGAGCCGTTTGATACCAAATGAGCTTTCAGATAGGGTGACTCGCTGTCGTGTGACTTCTTTAACATGATGCAGGAAAAGATCATGCGCCCTGCACAAATTAATCGCTCAAGCACAATTTTTTATAAGAGCGTACAATTGTTGGTGTATGCCAATGATATTGACATCATCCGACGCCACTACTGACAGTTATGATTTCGAGGCTGTAAAGGACATCGTTTTTTTATGAACCAGCTTTAACACCTATGTATAATAATGTCAGCCTTGAAATCCAACGTACAATGCAATATATAGTAGTAAAAAGTAAATAATTGCTGTCAAAGATCTGAAGCTGTCAACTGATCAGAACTCTTGAACCACTCGATACAGTTAAAATTTCTCGAAGGGTGTTAGATCTGTCGCACACACAGAGACATCTGGAAGGGATACACTGGAATATCTCGTTTGATGTATCATTCGCGGTCACACGGGCAAATTTGTTTCCGGCAACATTCACATTTACTTCTTTAAGTGGACAATACGAATAAGAAGCACTAAACGTGTCGCCAGTACGGGAAACAAAAACCTCTCTCTCTTTCCCATCCGTCCTTCTTCCACGAACAAACTGTTTCCCTGTGTAAATCGGAACTTAGTAATGGGAGAATGAGCATTTTAAATTTCCCAAAGATTGTGCAGATATTTCTGTTTGTATTTATTGGGAGTTTTTATCACAAAAGTTATTAAATCGTGGTGGATTAGATACATAGATAGTTCACTTTAACAGATTTTTTCGCTATTGCAAACATTTAATAGCTTTGTTGTACTTCCCCATCTGTACTCCAGTTATGCGGATAAAAGTAGTAGGTACTCACTCCTCTTGAGCTGCACTTTAAAATTGGTTCTCTTTCATCAGCTCTCTTGTAGTTGCCTTTCATTTTTACCATCTGTGGTAATTAGCTAATATCCAACCATTTTCCGCATTTCAACTGTCCACCAATTACGCTTTGCTATCTGTTCTTTTCCAGCCCCTCTTGCGCTGTAAAGTGAGTGCGCATGGTTGTCCCTCTTTGCCTCAACTAGCGAACATAGTTGCACTGAACTATTCTATGAATGAAAGTGTTTGAGGTTTCCTGTCTTTCTCCTCTACACCGCTCATACTGCTGTAACATTTTAATTTTCAACGAGCCTCTAGACGCTTTGTATCTATGCAATTAGCTTCTTAGCGAAAGCAAATAAATAAAAATGAAATGAAATAAAATAAACATTAAACATTTAAAACGAACTGTGACTGCAGTATTTCCAGCAATATTCTCAGGGCCGTTCTGTTGTGTTTTTGTATGTGTGGAGGTTGTTGAAGCGTCAGTGCAGAGCGGCATTAATCATTATTTTCAGCATTTGTCCACAATTTCCTGCTTTTCCCGCTCATACTTGCACTTGCACACAAACTCCGAAATAGAGTCCTCTCACCGATCGCCGTAAACCTCCTACGAGTGTTGTTGTTTTTATTTTCTTTTGTACTTCTCCAATTGCACACTAAGAATTTGCGCAGTAATTTCCGCCTTTCGCAGAATTACTGGTAAGGCTCCTAGGCTGTGCTGCTTGCACGTCTGTGTCGTCTGCATCAATGGCGCTCCACCTCCTCCAGTTCAACGTGTATATGTAGTAATATAATGCCTGACAGTTTTCTCACTGCGCCTAATTGAGTAGGAAGGCAGGCAGGCAGGAATTGCAAGCATCATAAACAGTGTCGTCGTCTCATCAGCGCTTGCTGCCTGGCAGCCTGCCGCCTGCCGGCGTCCACCTTTCTCAGTCATCGACATTCCCTGCTGTTCCTATTGTTTTCGCCAACGAGCTTTCCAAGTGCACTACTTAACTTCAACATTTGTGCACCGCCCCCTTCCACTCTGCACTCTGCTACTCGCCCCTTTTTCTGTTGCATTTACTCATTCATTCATTCACATGTCGTGGAGTGGATGTAACATTTTCCGTAGAAGCATATTTTCCGGTTGCAGCGTTGATGTTGGTAGTGTCGGTAAATTAGCTCACTGCGGCATGTGCAGTATTGTTCGTGTAATGTAGTCTGTAGGGCTGATGCTGCTGCTTGTGTGGAAGGCTGAAAGACTTTGACTGGAATGCGTCGTTTGCTACTTGTGCTCGCTTTCTTTTGAATCATAAAAACTTTGTGAGTTATTTTAACGCATTAGAAGTCATTATAAAAATATTTGCCGTTTTTATTATTGCACCAAAACCCCCCTCCGTACCACTTTGCTTTCGTAAGCGAAATAATTCTTTCGGTTTTTTTTTATTTACTTATACTCGCAATTTAATGCCTTTCTTTGTCTGTCTACTCGTTGCTTAAATGCCTCGTAGATGGCTTTGACGTTGCCGTATTGCATAAAGGCCAGTTATACTTATTTTTAAGTTTTCTAATTTGTACGACGATATTTAATTTAGGTAAAGGAAGATACAAAGAAGTACGAGCATGCAGCAAGCGGGGAGGATGCAAGGAAGTGTGTGAATGAAAGCAAAGAAGGAAGGATTTTAACCGAAAGGTCTTTTGGGTTTAGTGACAAGAAAACGAAATTTTTTCTTTTTTCTAAGGAAACTAGTACGCCCATTACAATGATGATAGATTTACCTGGCATGCTCTTTACCTATGCTGAAAAAGAAAATTTTGATGGGAGCTTTGGCTGCCACGTCACCGGAGTGATTCGCCAACCGAATTCTGCACGATTATTTCACATGCATTCGGATACTCGTCTACTCAGTCGTTGTTCAGACGGCAACGAACTGTCATTGGTTGATTTTCTTTCGTATATCACCAACATAATTTCAGTTTTTTTGTAAACACATCCCAAGTGACATCAGCCCATCAGCTTCTTTTTCTTCTTAATTGGCATAATAACCTCTTACGCGATTTTGACCGAGTTTAACAAAGTGCGCCAGTCGTTTCGTTCTCGTGCTAATCGGCGTCAGTTGAACACACCAAGTGTGTTCCCAAGTCCTTCTCCATCTGATCTTTCCAACGCTGGGAAGGCCTTCCTCTTGCCCTGCTACCACCAGCTGGTACCGCATGGAATACTTTCAGAACCGGAGCGTTTGTATCCATTCGGACGATATGACCCAGCCAACGTAGCCACTGGATTTTTATTCGTTACATCTTTATTATGTCGCCGTAAAGCTCATACAGCTCATCGTGCCACCGCCTGCGATATTCGCCATTGCTACGTGCAAAGGTCCAAAAATCTTACGCAGAGTCTTTCTCTCAAACACTCCAAGCGTCGCTTCATCGTCCAAGCTTTTGTGCAATACTATAGAATGGGCATAATGAGAGCCTTGTAGTTTAGTTTTGTCCGTCAAAAGAGGACTTTACTACTTAATTGCCTACTTAGTCCAAAGTAGCACTTGTTAGCTGGAAATATTCTAACTAGGATTTCAAGGCTGACATTATTATCGGTTTTAATGCTGGTTCCGAAGTCTCTTACATCTTCGAAATCATAACTGTCAACGGTGACGTCGGTGCTGATACGCGAGTGCGCCTCATTCACCACCAGACCCAAGTTGACCAGGAGGATGATTCCATGTGTAGAAGTCCACGTAAGTCTGGAAAGTCCCTGATTGCCTTTTACTCGGAACTGGCCAGGACGATTCTTCTGCATATGGCCCAAGCAGCTCACAACTTTCAGGCGTCGCCCCAGTATCCTATGGGTAGCTTCCGAACATGCGTTTGAGAGCGAGTTGATGTGAGAAGGTGAAACCCAGGATATCTGGTTGTGCGAGGGTTTGGGGACCCATCACGTAAAAATCCTTCCCCAATGAAAAACAAAACAAAGCCTCGGATGAGAAGGATCCCATATACTTACTAAAAAAAATATGGTGAAATTAAAAAAATATCCTTTCGACAATTTTTTTCCAACTTTCCTTTATAAATGAAAATTACCCTGTAGTTCGAATGTTGATCAACGAAAATTGTCCGATTGAACGTCACAAATACGCAAGGAAAGCCGCAAACAGTCATCGTGTAAATGCACGAAGTTTTCGAAGACTTTTTTGAAGGACATAGAAACCTTTGTTGACACACAAAAGTTAGCTTTTTGTTGAAAATGCCGCATTATTCTCCTCTTGCACAACTGCTGAGCTTCGACTTTGAACTTTTAAGAATTGAAAACTCATCACCTTAACCTCAAATTGAACTCCAACAAAAAAGTTGATTGGGTTAAGAAGGGATGGCTGCATTTATGACCGGCTCCGTGCGATAAATTTAATTGTAATAAAATGGTAATCCATATGGTAAAAGCGCCAATAAACACTAAACCACGCACAAGAATGTGGGAAGATGCGTAGAGAATTGTGCTTACGCATTAATTGCACTGCGTTCCATGCACACACACGCCAAATGGACGTACATTGCTGGACGTTTGTATGAAGAATGAATCGAGTGGAGCGAATGGGCACACATCGCATGTCTATGAATAGTGTTGCAGAGTTAGGGCCATGCATGAATGAATGGATAATCAAGTGGTGCAATGGCTAGGCGAGTTGCTTTTGTGCTCATGCCATATTTCCTTGCCAGGCGGCTCCAGAAGTCTGCAGCGCATAAAATACCGCGCTGCCCTTGCTGCCTTGGACGTAAATCATTACTCGTTGTACGTCTAAGGCAGCAAGGGCAGCGCCGGATTTTATGCCATTTATTAGCGTAAGGGAAACAGTTGTAGATGAAGAGTGAGGCATTCATTATTAAAGTTCTCAGTGACCATGACGTTGATATTGATTGGGTTTTTAAGTCAAGAAATTAATGTTTAATTGATTGACCATCCAAGTGATGCATAAAAAGTTGTACTAATTCGGTGGAAGGAATATCTTTTATTGATTAAAAAAACTTTTTTATTCCGCTTTCGTATCTGTTCGTATTCACAAGGATTTGTAAATGTTTACGCAAATGGATAAAATATATTATTTTTGTTTTTTGTAATAGGGAAAATTTGCCAAATACATTCATTAGGCGATTTAGAGAAACCAATTTAAGGCAACCGATTGTGTAAAAGACTTGTAGAGTCATTTAATAGGCTCGGGGCCCCCACATTTCACTATGTAATCCATTTCTTCAAGATAAAAGGCATATCTCAAAGTTTTCCGCTACATTTAAAGCATTTGAAGCCGAATGGATTGGTGAGTTAAAGGGTTATATATATTTAAAAGGCCGCAAAAGCGAATTTTCCAGAATTTTTTCTGAGAAAACTTTTAAATTTATTGATCTGTTACACATATTATGTTATCTTTTAACTGTATTGTAAGACTTAGTGGTAGTAAAAATATTTCTTTGGAAAGGAGCTACATCTGGTCTCCGTGAGTTTCTCTCAAAAAAGACGTTTTGCGGTGACCACTATATCTCTGAACTGGATCCTCTGATATTAAAAAATCAAATAGATTTCGTTAAAGTAATGTTAAATCTAGTAATTAATCGAAGTAATAAGCAAAATACATTTTTTTGACAAAATGGCGGTTTCTAAAAAAAAAAATTGATTTTGGACCAAAATTTCGGCTTTAAATTGTTTATAAAAAAAACAATATATATCGGTGAGAAAAAATCTTTGCTTAATTACTAAAAAATATATTTAAGAAGCTCGTGTTAAAATTTGAGACTAACCGGTTTAACGCCTTTTCAAATTTGCGTGTAACTTCGAAAATATTCACCGGAACGATACGAAAAAAAGTGTTTTCTTATAGCTGCCGCCTCTCTACAGGCAATGGTAAACCTCCAAGCCAATTTCTGCCATTAAAAAGCTCCTCATAAAAAACCATTTGCGGTTCAGAGTCAGCTTAAAACTGTAGGTCCCACCATTTGTGGAACAACATCAAGACGCACAACACAATGGGGAAGAGCAACTCGGCCAAACACCTAACAGAAGCGTATGCGCCTATTATTTGTCTATTTTTCATCCAATTACTATTATTTTCTATGAGAATTCATTTTAGTCGCAAGATTGTTGCAAAAGGATGCAGAAGAAAATTTTTTTTTTACTTTGTTGTTTTCCCCATACATGTACGGGAAGTGCTGCTGGAGTGGCAGTCCTTGGCCGAAGATATAGTAAATAAATCCGCGTCGTTCCGGGAACGTAGAACCGACTGTCGGGGTTTTTTGTTTACTTCGTGCCAGCTGGTGGAGAAATCTTAAACTTCCCAGCACTTTCTCCGAGTTCGCATGACTTCAGTGGGCGCAAATTTTTTGTAGTCGCAGCGGAGAATCCTATTCGTACATTTTCCACGATAGACTCAGCGATAAGGTTGAGTGTTCTTTTAAATCTTGGTAGTCGGAGCATGGAGCTATAGTGCATTTGCTTTGGTCCAATGTTATCCAACCTTTCACCAAATTCATTTGTTCGCTAGAAAGTTTAATTTTCTCTTCACAAACATTTCTCTCCTTTGTAATTTTACACAATGACACGTACAATGTGTGCGAAAATTTGCCGCTATCAAATCTTCGTATGAAAACATACAACTTTTCGCATTTTCTACGCGACTGACGTTCGGTCATAAAAGTGTTATGATGTCCTTGACATTCCACACTGTGTGTGCAGCAACACCAGAAAGACATTGATGAGCGTTCGGCTGGGGATCACTGGCGCACATACACATACACACATGCACGTTTTTTCCACACATATGGCAACATTTGCAATGGGGGGAAAAATACGCATAGGCTTTATATCTGCAATTTCAGTTTATGATTTGCAGCTTTACTCCCCCCTTGCATGCACGGCGTCGTGCTCATTTTCACTTTACTTTTAATGTCTTGTAACATTTTTGCTTTTTTTCTTTTTATTTCTCTTAATTTTATGATAATCGCAACGATGATGACGACGCGCATGACAACGCTGGCTGGCACTAAACGGCAGCAGCAACTCGTTACTTCGCTGCTACACTGGATGTTGCCAATGCATTTTTACATATTCATACATGCACACACACATACAAACATCATATTTGCATGTGAGTGTGTGGGTAATCACAATGCTTACGATTGTGCGCGCAATATTATCAGGCCGCTATTGAGGCCGCTGGCGTTGCTACCCTGCTACGCACAACAGTGCCATGCTTTGGCTGCTATGGTGGGAAAGTGCAGCATAGACTTGACACCCAACACAAAACCAGCAGCCCAATCGGTTACAATAAACAACAGCCTCCATACATGCGCGCCTTGTTGCTTTGTTACTTTGAAACTTTTATTATCTGTTTGTGTACACAAAATGCAGATTCACTCGTCGTTGTTTGCCTGGGTTTGATTTGACATTTGCTCACTCGCCGGTATGCTTGCAGCTTGCACGAGCATACGCGACGACATCAATGCTTAGAATAATCAACACTCACAGTGCAGCAACAAACACTAAAGAAGACGAAGAAGCAGCACTGTAAGCAATAACAAAATCAAAAAGAGCACCGCCGCAATGTTTCATTTTTAGTATCACAACGATTGCACACAACGAGATTTGAGTTTTCTCCGATTCCGTATTGATAGCGCACATTCTCCAGATTCGCTTTGTGTTTTTTTTTGAGTGCAATGGGATGCGTAGCGTCGCTATTTAGATGTTATTTTTACACGACTATGTCGGACGGACGGGCGTACGTCTGTATTTGGGGGAACTCGAACTTTCTGCGATAATCACAGTGCAAGTGTGCTTTGTATTGCGCGATGATTTTCTTCTTTTCTGGGCTGCTGGTGCTGCTGCAATGTGCACCCATTGTATGGAGAGTGGCATATGAACATGGCTAAATATACATATACATATATGTACTTAAAAAAGGCAATTCCTGTACTATTTACATTTGCAATGTTTTTTTTTTTTTCGAGTAAAACTTCACTCCAGGGGTGCTGCTTTTTCGCAGAGCAAGCGTCCCGCGCAGCTAACCTTACTCAATTTTAAGTATCAGAATGCTTTAAGATAAGTTTGTTCTTAGTTTACAATTTTTACATTAGAAACTGAATATCTTATCCGCAATTGAAATAAAATATTTTTTGTAGTTTTCTTCTCACACTTTACTTGTTTTTGTTTTCTTTCTTCACTCCACTCGGGAGCATAGGGCCTCAACAAGACTTATCTTGCGTTGGTTTCGTTTATCTATTTCTGACAGGGTAGGTGATTATCCTTCTAAGGGTTTTTCAATAAAGGCGGGTAGATGTTGAAATGGAATAAAATGGCGTTTGCTGTGTGGCACGTAGCGCCGTCCTGCTGGTCGTCTAGGTCCATATGGTTCAATATGGGCCATAAGAAATTGGAAGGGCCACCACGTCTACCGAAAAATGGGCGCAATGCAATGCGCGCAACGTTTGCGTTAATGAACACTCATTTTGATAATAAAGTTGTATCATTTGAACGTGCTGTTCAATCGTGTAACTTGTGTAATAAACAAAAGATTTGACAGATGTAAACAAAACAAAATGGCTGCCACAGGGCGCCAAAATCGGCCGGCGCCAATTGAAAAGCTCTTTACTTGGCTAAATCTTAGCATTTGAGTATTAAACTATGGAATAAAGCAATAAAAAAAGTTTGCCTTAGTCGAAAATTTAATTTCCTGTAGAACAAAAACCTTTGTTGGGTTGTTTTCGGAGCGATCGATCAGTTATAAGAATCAATTTTTCTCTTCTCCCCTACGCCACATCAAACATGAAAGCTTAAGAACAAGAGGATAAATTAACAAAATGGGTTTTACCTACCATCAAATCAGTACTCGTTTTAAAAGTTAGCTGGAAATTAATTCTTTCTCAAAAATGTTGTATTTGAGGAAATTTTTTTTCATGAGGTAAAGAACTCAAGGCCTTCATTTCACACCTGTCTACCTTGGAACCAGCATTGACAACCGAAATGACGTCAACTTGGAGATCGAAAACAGGTTTTACTTTGGGTTCAGTAAAACTGAGAATTAGAGCTTCTCTCGATAGACCCAACTGACGCTGTACAAAACGCTCATAAGACCTTTGGCCTCTTCCGCATTAGTGAGGTGGAACAGCGAACTGTATGAGCTGTATAGGCGCATGGACATAGTTAACCCATTACTGCATAAAGTTTGTCCTTATACTTATAATGAAATTCTGTGAAAATTTCGGGTTATGGAGATCAGATAAATCGAGTGGTGAAAGAAAAGTTACACATTTGTCTATAGTTTGTTGTAAACAAGCCGTCCGATTTATCGAACGTTATGCATACCGGCACCCCAAGCTATCCCATGAGAAATAAAAAAAACGAATGCTTCTAGCAAAATTTATTTAAAATATTACTGAAAATGAAGAAATACAAGTAAATTAATTATAAATAAAATATATTTAGGTATTGGGCTCTACATGATACTCCATGAAACACTTAGGATGGAGGCCTACTTCACATTTTTGGCATTTGTATTTTGATTTCCGACCACACTTATTTGCACAACGGCGTTCGGAATTTATCGGAACAATCCAATGGTTGAGGCAATCAAACCGTGTAGTGGACAATGGTGTAGCTGGTTTTCGACCTTGATGTGGGGGTGTTCCGTGTGTCACAAGCAGAGTTCAAGCCACATGCCTCCTAAATGCAAACAAGGACTCAGTGCCCTTATTACAGCCAACTTTTTTCGCAAGTAACCATCCATTTACAATTGAAACATCAACGAAATAGGCAAAAATTGGCCACCACCATTTCCTTATCTGCATCCTTGTACGCAAATTTGCAATCGCCTGATCGCATTTATCCACTCCACCCATATACTCATTATAGTTAGAAATTAAAGACGGTTGGGGGAGTGCAATTTTTGCTTTATTCACGTGTGACCACCGCCTGTCAGTTGTCATTGTCATGTTTTCGAAATTGGTTGCGACCGTAACTACATTGTTATCTGATCTTGATTAGATCCCCTATTTGTGTGAAAACGACGGAGTTCGCACTTAGTTCGCAATAACTTACGTCCTAAATGGTTCAAATTAGCATCGTGCTCTTCATCCGATTTATCACTGTCCTCACCTGTGGCTTGGCCTTCAAGTTCGATTGGTGGCTCTACGTAAATAATATTTTCATTGTTAATATTTCCATCATCGCTCTCCAAAAGGCTCAAAATTTCACCTACAGTCAATCTGGAAAACGCAAAAAACCAAACCACTTAGAGCCTGCTATGCATAAGGTTCGATATATCGGACGCCACAACTAAATACTACAGTAAATGTTTGATAATGAAGCAAACTTCACACTTTTTTATGTTTTGCTTACTAACACACTTATTCATTATTAAACACTTGTCACTAAAATTGTTTGCTAAAAATATACCAAAAAAATATAAAAAAATATTTTACCCTTTGCGCGAAAAAGTCTGCTTGCAATCCGCCATACTGAAAAATTTAAAATAACGGGAACTCTTTGCGATGGGTCGACAAATGAAGGGCTGCCATTGTTGAATAAATAGTTTTCTTTCGATTACAACCTTTAAGTCACCTCCATATCACACTTGCTTGATACAAATTTAATTTAACTCATGTCCGATATATCGAACGTTATGCTGTAATGGGTTAAGCGTGTAAAAATACAGCGGCCAACCTGGCTTGGGCGCGTTATCCGCATGAAAGAAGACGCTCCAGCAAAACGAATCTACGACATGGTACCCCAAAATGGAAGGACCAAGTGCAACAGGACAAGTTAGTACTTGAGATTTCCAACTGGCACAGGAGAAAAACAGTTGGCGCGCTATTTTGGAATCGGCCAAAACCGACAGACAGTTGTAGCGCCGTATAAGTAAGTAAGTAAAGAACTCAAGAGTCATAGGCAAGCTATCCTAAAAAGTTTAAATGTCAAGTCGCTAGCTGTTAGTACTTGCGAATTTTACAATTTATTTTGATCATATCAACGATACTCGGGAACAAAGCTTACAAAAAAAAAATTCACGACAGCCGGTTCTAGGTACCAAAATGAGCCCTAGTAAACTAACCATGTTTAATGTAGTGTATTTCAGCCCTTGCCACTTGAGCATCTCTATCCAGCTCGGTTGCTTCAAACACTTCTGATCCAGCACTGGCATCGAGTAAAACCTTGGATCCGAAGTATATTTCTTTTGCGTTTACCAAAGAAGGCCCCACGCGATCTTAACTTCGTTTAGATGCATTCAGTGCAACTTGTGTAACCAACTTAAAACCTATTCAGGGAGAGGATGGATCACATGGTATGCAAACCCATGCTGCTTTCGCCAATAAACGCCAACGACCGCCACACCTTCTACTTCGCGCAACGCGTCGGTGTCTTCCCAAATCACACAAGATGAAGTTTCCACCGTCCCTACCCAGAGCAGCATACCTTTTTTCCTCTTATCATAAGAACCACCACAGTCGGCATTTGCTGGAGGCTTAGTCACTTCATAGGCGCGTCAGGAGACATCTCTATCAGTCCCTTTTTTATGAGATTTGTACATGCACGCAGCAAGCACTAATCTGCACAGTATACAAAGACCTGCTATAAGCAACAATCATCGAGAATCCCTTCTTGCCATCGTCATGAACTCCCGCTCTCCGAATGCTTTATCGGAGTCCCACCACTACCCATTGCAGACGAAGTAGGCTGATCTCTTACTTATCTAGACTGGGCATAGATATGTCCGCCATGTGAAGGTGCTCCGCACGACACTAACCGCCACTTCTCATGATCGCTTAAACCCCCTCATCTAACAACCCTTCCGCTCTGGGCCCAATCTATTTTCTGGGCTTTTGTTCAAATGCAATTTCGCATCAGGTCTTGTACGCCAACCTCAACCTTTAAAGCTGAGTTTGTATCTAAACAGTAAAGATCTGCAAATAAATAAGTGGTTCTTCAGACATTTTTAGCGCTTTTTTGAAGGCGAGACGTTCGTAGTTTTGTTCCGCCCTTGTTCACTCCCCTCGGGAGCATAGAGGCTCTAGAACTCTTCATAAATAGCATAGACCGCGGTTTGCGAAATATCATAGTCTGGAAGTCTGCAAGTTTCTCGCAATGAGAGTAGCTAAGAGCAAATGCTAGATAATTGTGTTAAGTTCGTATAAGACTATCGTATAACCCAATTGAGGTGAGTCCGTTTGTTCGACTTTCTATTCATCATCTTGGCATCACAGTTCGGGGTGGACCATTGCCGCCTCTACAATACGCCTCCATTCTTCTCGACACTCCGCTTTCGCTCGACGTTGTGAGATTTTCATCTCGTATATCGTCTGCTACGTCTTGCAACCATCGTCTCCTTGGCCGGCCTCTCCTTCTTGCTCCTTCAGGGTTTGCTTCAAACACTTTTTTGATCGTTCTTTCGCTGCTCATTCTTAGGACGTGTCCATGCCACCGTAATCTTTGGGACTTTATAAAACGCGTTACCTTTCCATCCGCGATTAAAACACTGAGCTCCTGGTTATACCGTATACGTTATGTACCGTTTTCTAATCGTATAGGGCCGAATATTCTTCTAAGAAGTTTTCTCTCCATTCGCGTCAGTAAATTCACGTCACGGGCTCATGTTTCACAGTCGTAGGTAAGAACCGGTCTTATTATAATTTTGAGCGTCTGGAGTTGTTGTTCCTTTACTAAAATCTCTGTTAATCAGTAAATTTATCGAAATTATTCATTATGACTTTAGTAACTGTCAAATTGCTAAAAAAGCACGTTCGGTAAGCAATGATAAATGCCGATTGGCGAGAACTTGCCGGCTCGTACAAGCAAACATTCTTATTTTAAGCTTTCTGACTCATATTCGTATCAATTAAGAATATAATAAAAATTTTCTTATTTTTTTTATTTTTTTTCACATTATTTTTGCCCATTTTATGAGATAGTAGCTCTATATATTCATATATATTTTATTACAACTATAAAATTACCAACATTTACAGCCAACCAACTGAATGTACAAACCTGGAAAGAGAAAAAAAAATTGTATTTAGCAGCAGTACTTTTGAAGCTTATCTATTAAAAACTTATCTACATTTCTTAATAAAAATAAAAACAAAAATAAGAATGCCACTTTTAGCACAACAGGTAAGCCCTATTGCTGTTTTCGATAATCAACGAGACGTGTTTTTTTTTTTAAGGAAATGCGCGTCACAAGCAATTTAAGACATCTCCACAATCACCAACTCATAAAGAGAGTAGAGCAAAAAAATTAGATAAAAAGTATATGAAATCGATGGCATATTTTAACGACAGCTTTAACATCTGCGCTCTGCGTAATAAATTGTGTTTTTAGAAAGTTTTTTTTTGTGTGCGAAGATTCGTAAATTAAATAATGCCATAATTTGCACATGAAAACAAATTCGTGGCAAAGTAAAAAACAACAAATCAAAAAAATAAAAACAAAATGAATAAAATTTTAAAATAAATAAACAAAAGCCAAGCAACGCAGACGAAACGTGCGCCTGAAGGAAGTGCTGAACGAATAACAACAGCAAAGTCTTAAACAAACAGTAACTGTAAAAGGAATTATTAATTTTTAAGGGAAATTTGAGTTAAGAGTTGATAAGTCGGTTAATTGACAATGCCAATATAGAGGGTGGATAAGTTTCAAGGGCCGGTGTTGATTTTGAATAAAATACAATTTTTTCAGGAAATTATTCTCATTTCTCTTTATTATAATAATATTGGTATGGCTCAATTACGTATGGAACAAAATATCGGCCAAATGACTGCCGCGGCCTCGGCGGCGCACCTCCATCCGATGGTCCAAATTTTCGATGACGCTGAGGCATTAATTGAGGTTCTATGCCGTTAATGTGCCGAATTTTCTCATCCTTTAGCTCTTGAATTGTTGCTGGCTTGTCGACGTACACCTTTTCTTTCAAATAACCCCAAAGAAAGAAGTCCAACGGTGTCAAATCACATGATCTTGGCGGCCAATTGACATCGTCGCGACGTGAGATTATTCGGCCATCAAATTTTTCGCGCAAAAGAGCCATTGTTTCGTTAGCTGTGTGACAAGTGGCACCGTCCTGTTGAAACCACATATCGTCCACATCCATATCTTTCAATTCGGGCCACAAAAAGTTCGTTATCATTTCACGATAGCGAACACTATTCACAGAAACTTCCTGACCGGCCTCATTTTGGAAAAAATACGGCCCGCTGATGATGCCGCCGGCCCATAAACCTCACCAAAAAGTCACTCTTTGTGGGTGCATTGGTTTTTCGGCAATCACTCTTGGGGATTATCATTCGCCCAAATGCGGCAATTCTGCTTAATGACGAATCCACTGAGGTGAAAATGTGCCTCATCACTGAAGATGAAGTGCCCGATATGCATTTTGATTTGAACGCCCGTTTTCATAATAAGCCTGAATAACTTTAATGCGTTGCTCGATTGTGTATCTTTCCATGGTTCAATTTAGTAAGTCTGAAATTGAAAAATGTCAAATGAAATGCAGAAAAAAACTTGACGTTTAGGTGTGGTTCACATTCAACATCGGCCCTTGAAATTTAACCACCCTTTATTTTGATCTTGGGGAGAGAGAATAACAAATAATTTCGCACTAATTGGTTATAAAAGAGTTTCAAAGAGAATGGTAAAGTTAAAAAAAAATGTATATATACATAGATTAAAGTGAACTTTTTATAAAGATATTCATCACATCCCGCTGTGCACTTTTGACATTTCTCTTCACACAACTGAACGCGTGAAAATTGAGGTACTTCTTTTTACATACGAAATATTCTTCGAGAAAAACATATTTTATTGATTCTATTCAATAACAAAAGCAGCCACTACCAGCCAAGATTTAAGCACCTTGGTTTTCATTTCTTTTCTGCGCCTGCTGACATAGCAGGTCTTGAGATTAAAAATCTGATGAACTTCATCAGCAGCATAAAACGGCTAACACAACCGCAAATTAGTTACCGTTCATAGTCCACAAATACTCAACCCTCCCCACCACTCTCCTTTTCGTCCTATCGTTTTTTCCTGCACTTCTTCTTCCCTCTTGCAATCGTATCACAAAGGATGAACCAAACTTCTTTCGTCCTCTGGGCAACCACTACAACCTAGATGCCAGCCAAAGATGATAGATTACCACGTTTGCTATTTATCTTTGGTGAAAAAAAAATTGTGAGGGGAACTTCGTCTGCCACGTCTCCAGAGTAATTCGCCAGCCGAATTCTGCACGATCATTTCACATGCATTCGGACACTCATCCAATCAGTCAATGTTCAGATGGCAATGAAGTGTCATTGGTTTATTTTTTTCGGATATCACTAACATAATCTTAGTTTTTTCGTAAACAATCAAGCTTCGTAGCCACAAGAGACGTCGACCCAAGGATGATAGATACCAGGTTTACTGGTTAGGTATGGTGAAAAAAAATTTTGAGGGGAACTTTGGATTCTACGTCATTTGTTTTGTGTTTCACAAAATGTAGCTTTAACTTAGTGAATCACAAAATGAATGACGTAGAATCCAAAGTTCCCCACAAAAATTTTTTTTTCACCATACCCAATGAGCAAACCTGGTATATATCATCCGTGGATACAGCGCGCTATTAGCGAGTTGTAGTGAAATAAGTACAAAATTTACTCGCTAGAGGTGAAGTGGCCAAGTGCACAAAAATATTTACAAACACTAAATGCCATGAAATTTGCCAGCTAATAAAACCACAATATTGCAATTTCATTGATTTTTGTCTTTTTGATTTTTTGTGCTATTATTTTTATTAAAAAACAAAAAAAACAACATTTTTGTTTATTTTTATATGTTATGTGTAATATATTTTTTAATATTTTAAATAAAAGATATTTAATATATTTTTCCCGTTAACTGTTAGTGGGGAAAGTTTATCACTTCATGAAGCTTTTTTATGAATTAACGATTTGTTTTATTACTTTTACGAGTTCATTTGCTTTGGATATACTTTAGCGTAAGGTATAAACATATGATGAATACATACAAACACACATACATACATATGCATTTGTGTATGTAGAAAGTGCCAACGATTAACCGAAAGCCACTAAATACTTAGATTATTTAAGTTTTCCTACTCTAATGAATAAAAAAAAATATTAAAAAAGTGCGAATGAAGTGCATAAAGAAGCGAGTGAGTAAAGGTAGAAATCACGTAGTCCACATAGAAACCTGCAAGTGATAAATTCAGCGATCGATAAGATATTGCAGAAAGTTTATTATATAAAGAAGAAAAATGCTGGGGTAACAAAGAGTGATAGAGGAATGTACAGGGTGGTGAAAATGCAGATACATTCTTTAGGGATATTTTTTCGTTGTCACTGAATGTAAGAAAACGAAATGAGCCGTTTAAGGTTAAACAACGATTGGAAATATCATAAACTTATTTCCAAAGTGAGCGAAGGCGCACAGAAACCACCCACAATGACTTAAGAGGACAGATAGCTGTAAACGGCCATATTTTCCCTGATTTTCATTAAAATTATTTAAAATGAAGAAGTCAATATATTTTTCAAAATTGGCATACAGTTTATTTATACATTAAAATTATATAACTTTTTTTTCTATTTTAATAATTTAAATGACGGATGTACACTCAATTCTTCCAGGAAGGTCGCAGCGGGGCTTACAGGTATCTGCCACCTTAAGAGAACTAGGTTGATAATGTGTGATGATGTAAAACCAGACACATTAATCAAATAGCGTTCCATAGACAATAACTCGATAAAAATTTATTTCTAGTCATTTTATTTCATTTACCAAACATACTTCTGCATGGAACATACTGTATATGGAAAAATGTGCTATACATTGAAACCTTTTTGGGCGTACAGAAGCTGACTGACGGTGAGTGTTCGCCACTCAAAGGAGGGTAACTTCTTCCAATACATGAGATGAGATTTGGTATAGCAAAAAACTGTCCGCTCAAGGAAGTTGTCCGGCTAATAGAGGTGTCCGTCAGCAGAGGTTACACTGTATATACTTATAGAATGACAGAAATCAAGTTTTTTTTTTTTTGTTTTTTTTTTTTGTGAGTAAAATAATATTTTAATGCTTTTTTGTAAATTGTTACATTTTTGGAAATTTTTTAAAATGTTTAGACCATTGAGTTACATGTTTTTTTATTGAAGAATACAAAATAAATATAAAAAAATATATCCAATTTGAATATAAATAAAAATATAAAAAACAAAATTAAATACAAAAAAAAAAAAAATTAAAAAATTAAATTGAAAGAAAATTAAGTACAAAAAAAAATTAAATCCAAAAAAAAAATTAAATACAAACAATAAAATGCAAAAAAAAATTTAATACAAAAAAAAATATAAAATAAAATAAAAAAATAAAAAAAATTAAGTACACAAACACACAAAAAACCGGTTAAAACAATTCCAGTTTCCAGCTCCTATTATTTCGGAAACCGCTGTATATACAAAAAGTACTTTTATCGATCTTTTTATGTTCGACCTTTTTATGATGTCAACGTATTTTAACATTTTTTATTGTAATTTGTTCAATTTTAACGAATTTTTCACAAAGTTTAGACCATTGTGTTACACGATTTTTATTGAAGAATACAAAATAAATATAAAAAATTATATTCCAAACTGAATATAAAAAAAAATATTAAAAAAAAAAATTAAATACAAAAAAAAAAATTAAATACACAAACACACAAAAAACCGGTTAAAACTGGAACTCGTAGCGCTCCTCTTACTTTGAACACCGCTGAATTTATAAAAAGTATTTTTATTCATTTGCTCTTTTTACGGCATCAACTTTTAAATAAAGCAAACTAGTTACAGTTACTTTTCTATCTTACACGAATAGTCTGCACTGCCATAAATTTAGCCGAATAAAGCCTCATCGATCAGGAGAGAGCCTCAAAGCATTGCATCTGGCTTAGCTCTGTCACTCTAGCAACATTCTCAAAAAACATTTTCGGAATCTTTTATAAAATTATGCCCCAGCCCCCAGAAGAAACTTCGACACTCTATATACATGGATAAACCACAAAATTCCGCGATGTTACGCCACTGTCAACATAAATAATTACAATAGATAATCAGTAAATAATTTTTAGTGCCAACTGATTGTGAGTAATAAATAAATACATAAGAAAAATGTATATTAAATTTTTGAGAGTTGTGAAAAACTGCACATAAAAATTACTTAAATTTTTTTTATTACATTTTACAAATATTTATTTACGTTTTTAACGCATTCAATCTACCTCACACGTAACTTCAATTTACGTAACATCAAATAATGGTAACAATTTAATTATGAAAACCAATAAATTGCGAAGCAAATTAATTACAAAAATAAACTGAAATAAAAAATGAGAAAATCGATAAACAGTGGAAGCGAGAAGCAAGGAAGATTAATAAATTGTAATTGAAAAGCAATTGTACGTAAGTCGTTGGCCAAAATGGGTTAATCTACTGTGGAATGTGGGTCACAAGGCATGTCGTGCAATTAAATTTGTGTGCAAATCAAAAGCTGTAAATATGCACGAATGTGAGTGCGTGAATGCCTTTGGCAAATATTTTATGTATTCCAAAAATAAGGAAGTATAATAATATTTTGCGAAACCTACAATTCAAATGCGATAAATAGTAGTACGCGGGGTTTATTTCTCCACATTCGACATATAGAAGAGGTGTGAATAAAAAGTGGAGTATTTTTGTTTTAGAAAATGTTGATAGGCATGCACTTAAATAAGTATATCTTCAATATATGTATATATTATTATAGGACTCATTTAAGACAGGATTTCTTAAATGAAGGTCAATTTTTCTATTCTCGTCCTAAGTGAACGACTTCTCAGGCGCCAGAGAAAAATGAAAACGAGAACGAGAAGATGACCGACTTGACATGCATAATAGGGTACCTCATATATCTTAACATGTAATTGGCAGTATGCAAACAGTGGGTGTTTCAGAGAACTTAGAGTTAAATTAGTATTTATTTATTTAATACCACTTGTAACACAAGGCAGCGAAGAAGTGCTTCAATCGATAAATTTTTTTAATTGAAATCTTATGCGATTTGCGAATCGTATAAATTTGACAGATCGTCAGCGCTGACTGAACGCCAATAGAGAAATCGAGAAAGAAATATTATATGAGAGAAAATAAAAAAACAAACCATGGTAAAAAGTTGTTCGCTCCTAACCTAAATTGGAAACATACAAAATCAAAAGTTAAAATAAAAAAAACCAGCGGTATGAAAATGAAATTAACTGATGTACTTAAATACCAAGTTTCACCAGTTTGCATTTCAACCCATTATCATTTTGAAAATAGTAGAAATTGCATGCCGTATTGTACATACAAATGCATATCGATAGCGAAAACCCAAAAATAGCATTTTTTTATCTTACCCCTATATACAGTTACACTTATCAGCTGAACGCGATTTTTTTTTTCGTTCTTTTCAAAGCTTATCAAACAAATGACTGTTAAGCAAAAACAAAAACACTTAACACAAAAGTAAAACAAATATCGAATCGGACAGATATCGACTCGTGGCATTGCATGCACATACATACATACAAACAGACGTGCTATATACAACGCGAAAAGCAGAAAACCGTTTGAAAGTGCCTTTGTTCGAACAAAACAGGTTACCTATTTAAATTCTTAAATTTTTTTTTTTGTTTTTTGCTATTCACAACGTCGCTATGCCCTGCTTCACAAAACACGGTCGAGTATACAAGTTTTGGTTAAGTCCGATAAAATTGACTAGCAAACAGCTTTGAGTTTTTAATCATTCATTCATTACTGATAAGTGTACAAGTTGAAGCAAGCAATCGCTGGTATTTTCAGCTTTTTGATTTACTAATTGGCAACTGGTTCGAGCACTGGTTCTTTGGCTCTTGAGGTTGTCTGTTGTTTTGTCGTTTTAATAATTTGATTTGATTTGCACACGTGCGTGTATGCTTTTTATTCCAAATTTTCGAGCTCTCTATTGATTTACCTTCAATAGTAGAGTAAAATTTGCGATAAAAATTGTTTCCGTACAAAAATTTATGTGGGCGGAATGGTCATAAAATAAATGTTCGATTTGATTTAAAATATGCTGAAGTTAACAGCTCAAAACCTTGAATTATAAATATATTACCAATTTCAATTCCAATTTAGATCAACTCATCCATTTTGAATAAATGTAAACGCCGCTTAAGGGGGAGCCTCATGTAGAAGCCTCAAAATCGGTAATTTTTTAAACATATTTTTAAAGGTGATAAAATAATTATATTTATATAATTATAATTTATATTTTGAAGCTTTAACACAACTTTATTTAACCTTTCTAGAGTACAAAAAAATCTTTCTTCTTTTTTTCCAAAATGGCGGTCCAGGATCATTTCTTATCGGCTGCCTACGGCGCGAGATCCCAAACTGCTCTATTTATTACTCTTAATCTATCGTTCTGTAACAAAAAAATTAAATTGGTTTTTTGTTTATAACATATTAACGGAAAGGATGAGCCTATAAAATTAAAAAAAAAAAAACAAGTATAAAATTAATTATAAAATAAGCCTTTGAAAAAAAAAGTCAGAATTTAGGGATATTTTATTGACATTTTTAACCCCCAAAAAATAATTTATCAACGCGAAATATCTAAAATTTTAGGTTTATCCTTCCGATAGTAATGTACAGAAAAGCCTCACCAAACTTCAAACAAATCGGTTGATAACTTTTTGAGTTACAACACGAGCAGTTTTTAAAAAAGTCGTTTCGAGATAATTGAGTTTAAAGTTTAAAGTACAGGAGCGCGCGGACCGCGCTCTACATAGTTGGTGGGCTGTAGAATTTATAATATTGAGAATTTCGACATGAAAATTTCACAGTATATTCTTAAGATACGATATTTTCAGATTATCGAAAAGGCTTCTACATGAGACTCCTCCCTAAACCGAGCATATCGTTGATAATCATCGACTCTCGATACTATTTACTCACATTTCTCATCTACCATAACTCTTTCGCTCCCACGACAGTCGGTTTTACGCAACCGGAACGAGCCGAATTTATATTCGGCCAGGGACTGTCACTCCAGCAGCATTCCCCTTTCATGTATGGGGAATGTTTATATGCTGCTGCTGCTGCTACAACAACAACAGCTCAATGCATTTATAAGCTGCAATCGAACAGCTATGCATAGAGGGATAAGAATTATTTTCCACATTAATGTAAAGTTCGGTTTTCCCACAACAGCAAATGATAATTTATGACAAAAATGTTTCCACTTAAACCGGAAGTGAAATTAAATGCACAATCATTTAGAGAAACTAATTAAGTTTAACTTATAAGTAGGCGCTGGGATTTTAAACTCCAATATTTGCCTATTTAAAGCTCATTTCGCATATATATTTCATTGATGAATTTTACAACTAACATAGGTACTTACATATACAACAACAAAAAATACAAAAACTACAAACAAGTACTTTTACACCCACCTCTTTCGTTATTAAATATTTAAATTTAATAATTTTTGCCAGCCACTTCCACGCTCGAGTGACCACTACATTTTCAGATGAAATTCCTTCAAGCGCATATTGAATTACGAAAAATCCACTTTCGCCTCCTACAATTTCTCACCTTCCTTTTACCAGCAGCCACCCTCGCTAACACTGCCGCAGCAACCTCCTCATCCCACACAATTGGCATTCAAATGACACACACACACAGCCACTCATACACCACCACTCATTCATACTCACCACATAAGCTCGAGTGTTGCCATTGAAATCAAATTCCATACCGGGTAAATGATATTTTAGCCACAAGCATGAACAATTTGAACCGCAGCTATTTGCATACTCGTCGCCGCCAATTCATTCCCTCACATTTTACATTTTGGTGCTATACACACACACAATATTGTTATTATTTTCGCTTTCTTGTTGTCTTGTGGCTATGTTTATGTATGTAGTTATTACTTTTTTTTTGCATTTCTTTTGCTTTCTTTGTGTGTGCGTCTATTTTAATACCGTGCGAAACCACTATTGAGCCTGAGTGGGGACGAGGCGAAAGGCACGCGAGCCCACCATTGCTTGTGCCTTAAAGTGTTGCTTGCATATAAGTATACGAGTATGTGTGGGAGTGGAGTAAATAAGTTTACATACCATACACACACGCACACACACACACACCCTTTTCCCGACGTTAATCAATTCCTGTATTGGATATTTTTAGATGTAATTTTTGCAGCCCGCATGAGAATAACGAAACTATTTTTAGCTCCTTTAATGGCCTTTGGAAGTGAAACAAATTTATGCTAATTTAAATGGCATTTATTTATAATTTAGTTGTTGTTACAAGTGTTATTAAAAATAAAAAAATATGAAAGTTAATATCATATTTAACTCTGACGTAAGGTTCCTTTGATTTTCAATCACAAAGAAAAAAATACGAGTTCCCCATATAACGGCAGGTTATACCAAATAGTTGTTATGGTTTCTATACAACGAATTTTTCCCCGCCTACAGCTGCACTACCCCACTCAAGCATACTTTTATCGAGGTTGAGTCAGTCATCGCTCACGAACAGCTGCGAATTGGCACTGCTGTTGCACAAAACTTTTCATATTTCGACATTTTGACAGTCGCGTTACATTTATTTTAAGGTCCTTGCTGTTGGCTGGTTAGCTCATGGTTTTGTGGGTGTTTCTGCGCACGTCATTATCAAACTTCCGTGCATTAATTTCATGGCAGAGACATACATACATATCTACACATGTCACTCGTTGCTTGTGTCGCGTGGGCATTTCATTTTCTGGGTCGTTTGTCAAAAGTGCCACGCATTAGGACGAAATGAGAATATGCCATGTATTTGAGAA
Organism: Anastrepha fraterculus; assembly: GCA_037575425.1. Taxonomy (NCBI): domain Eukaryota; kingdom Metazoa; phylum Arthropoda; class Insecta; order Diptera; family Tephritidae; genus Anastrepha; species Anastrepha fraterculus. The sequence continues at coordinate 32,781 of JAYXIM010018577.1, forward strand.
ATGGGGAAAGAGAAGGCCGCGGAAATTCCGTGGGTGACGTTAGCTGCCGCAGTTGTGTGTGTCCTAATTTAATACCATTTGAGGCAGGCATAGAGTAATATTTTTGTGTCCTATTTTTTGAGGACCGAGTGAGTTGCTGTTTATTATGTTTTGTGTGAATTGATAAATGATGAGGATTTAAAAGGGTTTTCGTCATTAACAAATATAACAGTAACTGTGATTATTGCTAGCGAATTGGAGAATTAAGACTCGCCAGTACAGAAAAAAAAACATTTGTTATTTGTTCTATTATATATTCTTTGCCTTTCCACTTCCTTGCGCTTATAAAGGGTGGTTAAATTTCAAGGGCCGTTGTTGAATGTGAACCACACCTAAACGCCATGTTTTTTTCTGCATTTAATTTGACATTTTTCAATTTCAGACTAACTCAATTTGAACCATGGAAAGATACACAATCGAGCAACGCGTTAAATGTATATCGCGCACTTCATCTTCTGTGATGAGGCACATTTTCACCGGCCCTTGAAACTTAACCACACTTTACTTCCTCTTCTTTTTGTTTGTTTATTTTTAAAAACGATAAAAACCCTTCTTACTTCCGAAATTGTGAATTGCTGTTAAGCGCTTGGGGAAAACGTTCAAAGAAAAAATGTTTGTATATCTGTGTATGAGAGTATATGTACCTAAATATCATATTTTAAGTTGTAAGTGTTTAGTTAAAGAGTCTAGCTAGCCCAAAGCTACGTGTAGAAATATTATCTCATTTTATTAACATTAATAATTAGTTCTGTTGCCTTTTGTAGCTACCTTTGCGCTCATTATTATTATTTTTTTGTTGCTTAAAGCATTATCGTGTGGCCATTTTGGCGAGTACTCATATACGCGAAAGTTCCGCTTTTCCCCATTTTTTACATTCGTCTGACATTATGTTGAGAGATTTGTTTGCGACGATTGAGCGCCTATTGCTTCACATACTCGTAGATGAATATTAGTTCTTAGGTTACCGTTTTTGATATGTTACTCTTCCGTTTGGTCATCGTCAAAAGGTGAGTGCGAGAAGAGAAAGAAGGTTAATGGCCTGTTACGAGTAGTTCCTACGAGTACTCAAGTATATACGTGCTAATTGCATACGCCTCAATGGCACCGAACAACTGAGCATTGCGAAATTCCCATTTAGCGTATGTTTCAGGTGCCCTGCTTATTTAAAAGTATGCGTTTGTTCTTCTTGTTGTTGTCTGACAGCTGTTATTTCTTGCTGTTTATAATTTTATTTCATTCATTCTGGTTTTGTAGCCAAAATTGCGAAATATTCTTAACAGTTTTGTTTGTGTCGTAATTGGTCATTAAAAACAATATTACAGATAGACAGTTAATTTTAACTGGCTGACAGCTAGTAATTATGGTAGTTCTGAGAAAGCATATCTGGAATTGGTGCACATAATTATGTTTTATTATAAGTGGCAAACGTGGAAAAGTGTCGACAAGCGGGCTTCAAACTTGACATTCGTGTGAAATTTTAACCGCTTGAAAGTTTCGAAAGAAAATAAAATGTCACGAATTCGACATGGCAGTCGCACAAAATGTAAAAGTGCATGAGAGCTTTTCGTACAACGCAGTTATTTTCGAACTTCATTTTTAGTTATATCCTCAATCAATAAGAAACACCATATAGTTACAGGGTGAAAATAAATTAATTGTTACGTTAAATCTGTTAAAAAAAGGATTTGATTATAATTTTGTCTAAAGAAGTTGAGCAGCTTCAAACAGACCCTGTCGTTCTCCCATTACGATTTATACCCAACCAAGGACTGTCACTCTGATAACATTCCCCTTACATGTAGGAATGTTTATGCTACTACAGAAACAACAAGACCCTGCTCTCTCGACAAAAGGGGTATTTATGTATAAATATGGGCACCCATACAATTTTAATTACCGATTTTTTAACTTAGTAATTTATTAAATTTAACCGAATTCTATAAAAAAATATATCGAAATAATAATTGTAAGTAATTTAACATTAAATAGGGTTTCATATTTAAAGCTCTGTAAATTTCCTATTATCTTTTTTTTGTGATTTTTTGGTGCCAAAAAATTACCAACTTCTTGAACAATTCGCGATTTCACTATTCAGTGCTCTTTTCCCATCTTTCAGAATGCATCTTCCCTTTCGATTAAATGTACAAACATACGGACCCGTGTATGTATATATGTATGTAAATACATAGTTGCAGCTGCAATCAAGTCAGCTCAACCAACTTCCTCTTCACATTTGGCTGTTCAGCACGCCACTGCGCACCCCGACAAACCAACACACACACTGCCCGACTCTTAATTTTCAACTTCCTGAGTGGAGGATTTGCTTTGTTAAAAAGTAACGTATTTTCGCCACTTAACATGCAAAAACATTCCGCAAATCAACTCTGCAGAAATTAAGTGACGAAAAGGGCAAAATAAATATAAAGAAGTTTCCGTGGAGTGAGAAGGGAAGCCAAAAAGCTGGAAACTGATGTTTGCTAATAGTAAAATGAACGTGAAAAATTCGCAATGCTTCATAAAACAAATGAGGCGAAAAAAAAATTAAGTATAAAAGAAAACAGCTGAAAAGTGGTTAAAGAATCCATAAGCACACAAGCGAACGACCTTCACAGTCATTGGACCCAGAATTGCAGACTCCAAAGCAGGCAAAACCAGCGAACGGCAACAACATCAATGGCGAGTAGCGGCAGCAGATAGCAACAGAAAGCACGCAGGCAGGCAGGCTAGGCAATCAAGACAGCGAATGCCGCGCTCAGCAGCTGAGCTAATCTGGAAAAGTGACTGGGGAAGTTGCACCAATAAAATGAGAAAAAGTAAAAAAAAAAGTAAGAAAATAATAAAATAAAATAAAGAGAAAAAGAAAACGACAAAGATATGTAGAAGAATTGCCATCGCCGCTGTTGCTTCTCTTGCGACTTTGCTTTTGCTGTTGTTGGAAGAGCTGCAGCGAGTTGATTATATGCACGCAAAAGCCACAAAAACAAAAACAGCCACGGCAACCGGCAGTAGAAACTCAACTTTTAGCAAGAAATTAAGAAAGAAATGTGTTTTTTTTTGTTAATTCAAAATACAAGAAATAAAACGTCAGCGACGTTGCGCTTGACGAACTTTACGCGCTCAGTGTCGAGAGAAAGGGGAACAAAATTGCTAAAGAGACAGTAGCACAGAAGGGATGAGAAGAAGTTGAGTGGAGTAGGGAAGGCTGTCGTAGATGACTTTGCGAATGCGTAGAATGCCAGTTTGTTTTATTTGTTCATTTTTTATTTTGTTTGCTATAAATTTCTGCACTGTCTTGCATATAGAAAATATGGAGAAAAAGCACAATAACAATATTAAAGGTAAGAAAGTTGACAAGCCGCAAAAAAATACGCAAAACGAAACGTTAAAACAAGCAAAATCAAGCAACAAAAATATAAAGACAATGGAAAATAACAACAAAATATATGCAATGCACAGAAAAAGGGGGAAGTGTTTTTGCGCAAACGAAGTTTGCAATCGGCGAAGGGGTAAATAAAGACACATGCGAGCAAAGATATTGTGAAGTGGTAAATAAATGGAAAAAAAGTCAAGAAAAGAAAACACAAAGCTGACGATAAGACGTTGAAAATGTTGGGACTTTTAAGGTTAAAGCGAATTCAGCCGACAGCAATTAACAGAATAATTGCGTTTTTTGTTAATGGCAATCGCTTGAAATTTGTGTAGTGCCAATAATATAAAAGAATAACTCGCTTATTTTATTTGAACATCAATTCAATTAAAACATCGTGAAAATGTTATAATAAGATAATGATTTGAAGACTCAATAAGTAAAGAAATACAATGAGTTAAGAATTAGATGGTTGTAGTAACGGCATAAAATTGCGGCCCAACTCGAAAAAATCCAAATGTTCAGGAGAGGCAAAACAACAATTGCATTACAGTCAAATTGAGCTCCATAAAGAAGACGACTTTCATGAAAGCCAGTTGTGCTGAAGTTTTATTGATTTTTTTTTTTTTTTTTTAATAATTTTGAACTATAAAATTTTTCATTTCCCTAGTGGTTGCTTAAGGGGGATTCCCATTCCCCGGCTTAAAAAAATCGATTTTTTTTACCGATTCTTGTTTATTATACTTTCAAAGAACTCTGTACAAAATTTCATGACAAAATTCGTTAAATTGACGAAGTTATGCGTGATCAATGAACTCGGCGCGCTCCATAATACTGAAAAAGCGCGCGAGCAATAGCCGAGCGGCGGTTTTTATTTCGAGCCTTAATGCAACGAAAGAAGCTCGAATTTTACGTCGGGGTCAGCAAATGGTGCAAAATGAATTTTTTGAAGAGGAAGAGGGAGTACTATATGGTCCTGGAATAGCTGATTAACACAAAAATGCTGTGAGTCTTAAATATATACCTTTTTTCACATAAATATTTGAATGCGTTTTTCTCAAAACAGCATTTTTCTATACGGCCGCCATGATATCTCGAGAACTATTTGGTCGTTTGCTGTCAAATTTTACACGAATCTCGAAATAATATCTGTCTGTATCATAAACAACGGAAAATAAGATACATGCATGACTTTTTTTTTATAAATAAAAATCCGAGGAAAAAATGTGCGAAAAAACAAACTTTGTCTTTCAACCATCGCAGTTATATTAATTTTCGAAAAATTTTTTTTCAATAGCTCATACTGAAACTACGAGTATATTCATAAGGAGTAAAATGCCATTTGAATTTTTTCTTTCAGACAACCTGGTTATCGAGGCGGCCAGCGACCAGGAATTTTCATCTCGAGCGTTGTCAAAGCCAAAATTTTCCAGAAAATCGACCAAAAATTGAAGTTGATTTTATATAATGCATAATAAATATGGCTGTAAATTTTCCAAAAGATTCAACTGATAGTTTTTCCAATAAAAATTCGTAAAAAACCGTATTTTTTGGCGTTTGAAATGGGAATCCCCCTTAAGCTTAGAAAATTTGCGTAAGCCATTTCTCATATAATATTTGACAGCTGTTTTATATGTTGAAAAAAATTCAGCAGGGGTGGCTAGCATTAGACCGTTAACCCGCTCACAGCGAATTTGAAGGAATCAGCTGATTTGCAAAAATTTTAAGGAATCAGCTGAAATACTGACGTAACAGGGGATGTGTTGACGGCGGTTTGGTTACGACAAAACTGAGATCGTGTTTGGGTGCATAGCCATACTATTTTAATTTATTTGTATTTATATTTGTTGAAACCAAATCGAGAAGTTTTTGTAATTTATTTAAATTGTAAAAAAATTAAATTCTTATGCGCCAAAGAAGAAATGAACCAATGAGGAAAAAAAAATTTTAAAGAAAAACCAGCTACTTCGACTCAAATATTCCCATGACAGCCGGTCCTACGTTACCGGAACGACCCGGTTTTATATCCGGCCAAGGACTGTCACTCCAACAGCATTCCCCGTGCATGTCTGGGGGAATGTTTGTGCTGCTACAACAACAACAACTACATACAACTCAATACAAACCTTGGCAGTTACGCTGACAAGAAAAGGCCACCAGCGTTCTATGTAATCGCAAAACATTCTCTATTTGTTAATGTAGTTTTACGAAAATAAACAAACACACAAACGAACATCAGATGGGCTGAACAAAAAATACAAAATGAGGGCTTAATTTCAATGTACACAAAGATTGCCACTGTGCAAAGCAGACGTTATGAAGGAAGTTCGTGGCAAAATATGAAAAGTGCATATGCATTTATGTACAGTAAAACCGCGATATAGAGAAGCTGAAGGGGAGGGATAAATATTGTGTTATATCGTTGAGTTCGTAATACTCATTTTATCATTTTAACCATTGTTTGTTTATTCGAAAATCGATTCATAGCTCGTGGAAGCTATTGATTTACTATTTTACTATGTAAAAGCTTTTAATTTTACTTTCACGGTGTAGCTCCGTATTATTTAGTTAAATCTATGGGTAATTTTTGTAATAAAAACTAAAAAAATAAAAATATTTCTATCCAGGAACACAGCAAATAATGCCTTATGCATGGATTCCACTGTACGCACATACATACCTACTTATGCAAATAGTTCTCAGTAGTATGTGTGTAAATGTGTAACGCGAGTACAAATATTTATGCAAATTGAGAACACACGGCTTGGTCGGCCTCAGTCCTAAAACTAATGAGTAACGATATACTTATACATGCATACATACATACACGTACATGTAAATTTCTGCAAAAACGCGCACATGCACACACACAGAAAGGAAAAGCAATATTCATTCAAAACAAATAGAACAGGGCACTGATGTGGCGAATGCAAAAAGGGCGAGTTATTACGGCAGCAGAGATATTGAAGCAGAAGAGGTGCAAATTCAGTTAATATACATATTCGAAACAAACACGAGCACAATTATCTCATATGCAACAACCAAAGAGAACGATATACAACAACAGTCAGACAGAACAGAGGCAGCGGTATAGGTGCTAAATGGTCAGTAAACAAATGCAGATATTACAGTTGCTGTGCAGTTGTTGTTATACGAGTAGTTATTAGAACAATATTGAGATGCAGTTATGTATGTATGCGTGTATATACTTCCACACCCTAAGATTACCTTCATTTCTTCAATATGTATATATTCTGCTTGTTTTAGAAACCCAAAAAAAATGCAAATTTTGCTAAACTGCGATATTCAAAATAGGCAAAACACTCAACCAACCAAAAGAAACTGAATAACAACTCAAGAAATATAGCAACTAAAAAAAACATGCAAGTGAAATAAAAATAAAATGCGAGCACAAAAAAATCAAAAACAAAGAGAAAAAAAAACGTAAACAAAACTAGTTTGTGCAGTTGTCTGCGCTTGAACGTACACTCTGTTGGGCACTGGTCGAGCCGGGTCTTGTTTTATTGGACTGGTCTTGTTGATGTTGTCTCGCATCGAATTGCTATAGCTTTCGAGTTGGACTACTGGCAGTTGCTGCTGCTAACGACGTTGTCTGACCACCGCCAATGACGGTAACGGCGCTGCTATGATGCCATGGACATGTAGCAGCCAGCCAATATGGTCGCTTTAACCGGCGCGTCGCAATGCATAGTCCCTCTAAACGCGACTGCAGTTTCATTTTACGACTTTCTTTTAAATGCTCTGAGTGCTGTTGTTGTCGTATTTGTTGCTTTCGTCTGATTCAGTTTTCGCTTTTGGTTACCGAAATCGTCTTCTCAGTCATCGTCCGGCTACCTTTTGTTTGCTTTTGCTGTATTTAGCAAGTTTTCGCTAACCCATTAGAAGAAACTGAACTGATGCCGGTGAGACATTTCATATTTATATGAGGTTTCAAATGATGTTTTTGAGAGGTAACATGAAATGAATGGGAATTGCTATGTATATTTTTGAAATTTTATTATTTATTTGGTCTGTGGAATTTGAAGGCCGGCACTGCAGTTGAATACGTTCATACATATGTATGTATGTATGTATGTAGCTGTGTATATAGTACTAAAGGGTGATTAGATTGGAGGTACTTTTCCCAATAGGGGTTTTTTGACAGATGACGCGCGACTATCTACTTTCAAAGTAAATACTATATTTTTTCAGTATTCATTACATTTCATCATAGAAAGACTTACGTCTCAATACTAAATGGCCTCAAATCGTATAATGGATTTACTGAGTCATCGTTTCGGTGAGGAATTTGTGTCTTATCTCGGACCAGTGGATTGGCCAAGAAGATCGTGAGATTTCACACCCTCGGACTTAAATTAAATTTATTTGATAAACGTCGTTTCCCGATTAAATATTGATAGTAACAGAAAATATAAAATGCAGAACTTTACTTAAGCCGATGTTTCAGCGACGATTGTTAATGATTTTAAAATTGCTTTTTTTCAAATTACATTTTTTTAATTTCATATTTGCTATTTTTTTTATATTTTTCATTATTATTATTTACTTATTGCTTACTTCTTTCATTTTTTTAGCATATTTTTCATTTTTTTTCTTTGTTTTTTCTCTTTTTTTTTTCTTTTTTATTCTTTTTTCATTTTTTATTATACCTACTTTTCATTACTATTTTGTTTTCATTTTTTTCATAATTTTTTTTCATTATTTTTTTTATTTTTTTTTTAATTTTTTTTTTTTTTAATTTTTTTTTAATTTTTTATTAAATTTTTCATTGTCTTTTTTTTCATTTTTTTACTATTTTATTCGTTTTTTTTCTATCTATTTTTTTATTTATTGATTTCTTTTTTCTTATTTTTCATTTTCTTATTTTATGTTTTTTTTTATTTTTTTTTTTTTTCTTATTTTATTTTATTTTTTGGAAAACTAATTCACCGGCAATTTTTTCCTCTCTTTAATACAGTAATCACAAAAGCAACATTTCGCAGACACTGCCAAGAGAATGTGGGTTTGGTCTTAGTGTCAACAGTGTTGCTTGTCAAAGCTGTTAGGTAGCGTGGCTTAATTAGAAAATATGATACCAATGCCCACAGACAAAAGGAGCACAAGCAAAAACACGCACTCGCTGCTCGCAGTTGACCATATAATACTCGCCACAAGTGGCATTGACTTCCTGTTGTCAGCAATTTGTTACATTCTGCCACGCTGCTCTTAATTTAAATTATGAAACTGAATGCATTTTGACAAGTTCATACATGCATGCGTGCGTGGCTATGTATGAATAGTAAATGTGATACATTATTTATGCAAATTACGAACAACAACAACAACATACACATTGGCAAACTGAAAAGCGCAAGCGATAAATTCAAATCTATGTAATTAAATTGCATGTTCATTCAGATGTACGTAAATATTTATGGCAGGAACCCATCATTATATGCAGGTAAAGATGCGCTATGCTAATAAATTTTATACTCTAACTCATATTTGGTAAATGCAGATACATAAATATGTGATGAGCCCATAAGTGAAATTTTTATATTCTGAAAATCTGAATGTGACACTTTTTGGAGAAGCTAAACCCACTGGAATGTTATCACGTTAGATAACTGAAGCAAAGAGATATGAAATCATAATTTAGACAAACGAGTGTATATGCCTACACACTTACATTCCGGAATAGAACATTCGCTCATGACACAAATTTATGAGATTACGAATTCTAATGGTGATTTTTCTTTTCTTAGAAAAAATTTTGCCTTTTCATTGCCCTCTACTTTCTGCGTTTTCGATGCAAAAATTAATGTAATGAGGCGAGAGAATTTTGTGTTTGTTTCAAAAATGCAAATATTCTCTCTTGCGAAGCTCTGTTGCTGTTGTTGTTGTAACAGCATAATTATTCCCCTTACTTTTACGGGGAATGCTTCTGAAGTGACAATCCTCGGCCGGATATAAATCCGGGTCGTTCTGGTTACATAGAACCGACTTCGTCGCCCTGAAAATCAACTAAGTAGTCAGTTAATTTTACGAAACACGGCAAAGATAAAAAATTAGGTATCTATTCGACAAGGCGAATTGAGCACTGATTGTGGCTTCTTCCCAAAACAGTTACTTTATTTTTCGCGTTTTTGAGTAGTCTGACGTCAGATGTCTTTTGAATACAAAAGAGATTTAAGCTAAACTAGCTAATAAAATTGTGAAGTACAAATTAATATAAAGCATACAAATGCAGTTTTTTTGTCTTTTTATTCTATCATACTTGACTACTAGCACAGTATTGTGCTTTTTTCTGGGTAGGCAAAGGGCATGCCCTTTTTTACAGGGTCGAGTGCAACATTGAAGAATAATAATTTTTTAATAAAATATTTTTGTTTCAATAAAATCATTTTTTTTTTAATAAACTAATTTTTTAATAAAATAATTTTTTAATAAAATAAGTTTTTTTTTAATATAATATTTTTAAAAAAGAAATTTTTACATCAAACAATTTTTTTTAATAAAATATTTTTTTTTTATTAAATAACTTCTTATTTTTAATAAAATATATTTTTTTTTATCAAATACTTTTGTTCAATAAAATATTTTTTTTTAATAAAATAAGTTTTTTTTAATAAAATAAGTTTTTTTTATCAAACAATTTTTTCTAATAAAATAATTTTTTTTAATAAAATAATTTTTTTTTTCATAAAATATTTTTTTTGACGAAATTATTTTTTTTTAATAAATTCTTTTATAATTTATTATAATAAAATAATTTTTAACAAAATCCTTTTTTTTAATAAAATAACTTCTTTTTTTTTAATAAATTATATTGAGTGATGTAAATCTCTAGTTTGACTTTTACGCGCTCCACTGCTTCTCTGCTTGTTTACTGTAACTGTCATAAATACGAACATTTCCTAAAATTTTTCTAAAAATCTTCCGATAAGGTGTTTAATTTTGCGCCACCTTTTATTAAGTTCGCATTATTATTGTTTTTTTATTTAGTCTAAGAAAATCAAAGGGTTGGTGTCGAAATTCTGTATGTACAAAATTCTAAAAACAAAATTCTGCTTTTTAAAATTCTGCTTTTTTAAAATTCTGCTTTCTAAAATTCTGCTTTCAAAATTCTGTATTACAAAATTCTGTATTAAAATATAATATTAACAATGTTAAAGAGGTAATGTAATTATTTAATTTATATTATTATTATTTTTTTTTTATTCGAGATATTAAATAAAAAATAATAATAATAATAATAATAATAATAATAAAAATAATTGTTTCTTCAGTTCCGATAGAATCTACAGTATTTTTGCGTATAACTTCTTTTCGCGTGGGCGGCCTTCGGCCGCGCTTCAAAAAAATAACCCTCATCAGTCCAACTCCGGCTACGGAATCCACCGTATTTTTGCGTAGAACCCCTTTTCGCATGGGCGGCCTTCGGCCGCGCTTCAAAAAAATAACCCTCATCAGTCCAACTCCGGCTACGCAATCCACCGTATTTTTGCGTAGAACTCTTCTAAACAAAACGACAGCTGCGAAGAATTATTAAGAAAAGAAATGAATTAAGTCACACTACATATTTAAAAAGAATTCCAAAAAATATTGTAATTGGCTAAACTAAAATATTGTTATCGCTTAAACATGTACATACATATGTATATTTATGGAATAAATGTTTATTTTGTTACTTCTTGTATGACGAAAATCACAAAACTTGAATAAAGCAGAATTGTTCGCATTAAACATGCAGAATTTTGAAAAAGCAGAATTTTTTTGCAATTTACAGAATTTTGTCACCCAGAATTTTGTAATACAGAATAATGACACGCTCCCAAATCAAATTCAGCACCAAAAATTTGTGTGTATTGTCAAAATATTTTTCCTAATTCACACAAATATGCTTATGATTTTTGGACCACGCAGACAAAATACAATACATAATAACAACACCAACACTTTTGCAATTCCATTATCTCTATCAGATAAAATTCCTACGACTTGTGAAAATACTACAGGTTTAGGTTTGCTTCGTTTCATTAGGTAGCCAAGATGCACACACTAGATTAAATACTCGCATTAGAAGCAGGCAAGAGCGCAGAAATAATTGTAGGGAAACAGCGAAAAACAAAAACGCACACAAGCGCACCAGCAAACAAACAAACGAACAAAACAATGCAACAATGGAAAACCACCTGTTTGTTAACACTTTCCGCGAGCTATTGTTGTTGTTGTGGTTGTTATAGCTGCTACTGCTTACTTTAGCATTTTCGGCACATAAGAAAACATCTGCGTTTGCATACATATGTACATACAGTAGTACCTCGATTCTTGCACATAATGAAAACAGGGCTCGATGCAAGAATTGAGGTTGTCGCAAGTAGCGAGTATTTTTTTTTGTATGAAATAAAAGGCAATTTTGTAAAAGAATTTGGTTGGAAAATAAGTTTATTATTTTTAATATGTATTTTATTTCAATACGCTTAAGTTTAATTCGTTCATATACATAAATATAGAAATACTCATATACCTTATTGAGAACTAAAAAAATTTGAAATTTTTGTTTGTTTTGTGCAAGCTCGGTTGTTCAGTACTACGCTGCTTCTAAGTCTCTGGAGCGTCATAATATCGTCTAAACAGGCATTATTTTGATCAGCATATTCTAAGCAAATATTGTATGCTGATATAGTCTCCTCCTGTGTAACTTTCTTCGTATTTACTACCACGTTGTTTGTTTCTTCATCATCAGTAAGGTCACAATTAATACAGGGATCTTCATTTTGTTCAAAAGACTCCAAAATAGGTTCAGCAATCCATTGCTCAATTTCAGAATCGGATATTTGCTGCAATGGTTCTATTTCTTGAAGAAAATTTGAAATTGCTTGAATATTGGACGTATCTTCAACAAGCTGTAAGCGTATTTCTGAAAGAGGGATGACATCTTCACTATCCCATTCGGATGTTACCTCAAACAGTTTTTGAAATGATGACTGAATGGAGGTCGCATTAACAGCATTCCAGGCATTAGCTAAAAAGCATATTGCGTGTTTTAAGTTGATGTTTCGCAGAGATTCGTCTATTGTTTTTCCACGGCGAACGATGTCACTTAAAAGGCTTGTTTTGTAGTTCAATTTCGTAAGTCTTATAACATTCTGGTCCATAGGCTGTATAAGTGCAGTACAGTTTGGAGGAAGACACATTACAGATATTTGACCATCACTACTCGTTAACTCGCCGTCTTTGGGATGGCATGGAGCATTATCAATAAGCAATAGAGCCTTTTCGGGAAGATTTTCGGCACGAAGGAACCCTTTTACCTGCAATTTTAGGAAATTTAAATTAATAAACGAAATTTTTTACAAACAAAGATGACCAGATGTACCTCTGGAATAAATGTTTTGTGAAACCATTCCTCAAACAAAGCCAAGGTCATCCAAGCACTTTTATTTCCTTTGTAGACAACTGGAATATCCGTAAAATTGTTAAGTGATCGTGGGTTTAATGATTTCCCAATAACCATTAGTTTTACTCTGTGTTTTCCAGATGCATTCGTGCAAGCCAGAAAAGTTATTCTTTCTTTACTGATTTTATGTCCTGGAGCGGAAGTTTCTTTTGACCGAACAAGAGTTCTATCAGGCAAAAGCTTCCAAAAGAGACCAGATTCATCGGCATTGTATATCTGGTCCTTGGTCAAACCTAAATCAGCAATTTTTTTGTTCAGTTTTTGTAAAAATGGATTAACTGAATGAGTCTTATTCGAAAGTTTTTCTCCACATATTTTGAGTCTCCGTATTCCATATCTTTTTTTAAAGTTTGTAATCCAACCATTGCTAGCATGGAAGTCCCCCGATTTTTCCTGAATTTTGGCATGGAGAAACTTGGCCTTTTGTTTAAGCATATCAGAAGTGATTGGTAAATTCTTGGCTCGTTGACTTGCAAACCATTTCATCAATGCTCTTTCCATTTTAGGAAGCTCTGCAGGTTTAAACGTTTTTCTCTTCCCAGGACCAGATTCAGCATGCGCCAGGAACTTCCTTATGGTGTTCTTCTTATTCTTAATGCGGTTTATTGTTGACCTGTGCACGTGAAAACTTTTGGCTAAGGCATCGATAGAAAATCCTTCACTTAGCTTTTTTAAAATTTCAGCTTTTTGCTTTATTGTAAGCAACGTAAATTTTTTCCCTCCCATTGTGAGACCGCACTCAATGAAACGTCCGTTAAAACTGATTCAAATGTCCCAAAATACACGCGTGTAAGAGAATTAGCCAATCACAGCAATTCATTTCCGAAATAAATCGGGACTTCCCCGAATTTTATTGAATCTAAGGAACCGTTACCAAAAGCATCAAGGCAATGTCGCAAGTATCGAGCTCAAATTTTTTGGATGTCGCAAGTACTGAGTACGTAATGTAAAAATTTTTTATGTTGCAAGAATCGAGGTGTGCAAGTACCGAGTATGTGCAAGAATCGAGATACTACTGTATTTAGATATATTCTATATAAAAACCAAGCAAATACACACACAAAGAAATGGCAGTGAATATTTCGTGTTTGCTTTTGACAAAGTCTATAAAGTTGAGATGACAAAATGCTATAAATTAGCAGACTTTTGCCAGGTTTTTTTGTACAGATAAAATAAATAAAAACCAAGAAGTTGAACAAAGAAAACAACCAAAATAAATTGTTAACTACCTTTAAAAGTTAAGTACAAATTTAATTCCTGAAAAGAAGTGACATTAAAAATGATGATGAAGCAATGATGAGGACTTATATACATACAAACAAACGTACATAAATACATCCATATGTACCTATATGGATATGCACACGCAAGAGCCGAACGAAGAGCTTTGAGAATATAACTGCAATACTCACACTTTCAGCACACACACACAAACAATGCATTGGTGCAAAAACAACTGGCCACCAACAACTGAATAACAAACTAAAAAATCTGCTAACAAAGCAAATTTAAATCGCACACGAAAAGAATTACGGCAGTTCGGTTTGCCCAACTGACTAACTGTCAGGTTGACTAACAGAATAGATGCTTTGCTTTGGTGAGCGATCATTACCTGTGTGACGGAAAAGAAGACTAGGCATTAAAACAGCTTTGCGCGTTAACCAGTTATAAAAGATACATCCATACATACACTCATACACACACACACAAAAGTTTCCAATAAGGTTCCGATAGAAACTTATGAACGTATTTAGCTACAGACGATTGCGAAAAAGCAGTTGTTTACTTTTGCGGGAAGCGGTAGCGAAAAAATCGCAGTTAATAAGATATCTTTCTCTTTTTTTGGTTTGATTTAAATTTGGAAGTGACGAGATTCAAAAAGAATCCGTGAAACGACACGGATTGGAAAAACTACAACTGGCTGTTATTGAAAAGTTGATCAGTTGAGAGGAGAAAAACAAAAAAAGATGGGAATAAAAAATTGGCTTACGCCTTAGGTTTTTTTATTTCTAATTGGAGTTGTTTTTTACGTTTGTATACTAAAATCTTAAAATTATGATACATATTTTGCTTTGTAAAAGCAAATTTCTAAAACTTATTTTATATATTTACAGCGCGTACACTTCCGCTAGGTATTTGGCCGAGGATCACCTATTCCTGACGTCTTGATGTTGTTCCATAAATGGACCTACAATTTTAAGTCAACTGTGAAAGTCAAATGGTTTTTTTTTATGAAGAACTTGGATTACAGCTCGAAAATACCGCACGTAATAATATTAAACTGTTTTTTATAGAAGAAAATAATATTTTTGTTGTTGTAGCAATTTACTACATCCTGTCGTACGAGCTACGTAATTACCGGTGCTACAACAACAACAAGTACGTAATTACCGTCGTCTTCGTCTAACTCGTCTAACGGTAGACCCAGAAAATGTGCTACTTCGACAATTTGCGACCAGAAGTAGAAGAGAAAAATAATCTTAAGGACTGGATTCAAATGCATTGGCTTCTTTTTCCTTTTCTTCGTAAAGGTATTTATTTATAATAATAATAAATAAATTAATAAAAATATTTCTAGGGCTTGGCAGAATTAAATGCAACAAAATCAGCAAATCTATTTTCGTCAGAAAATCCAGGTTTAATGCAATTTTGTGTGAAACCTAAATTCTGAATAAATCTAAAAAAAAAAAATTCAGAATAAATCTAAAAAATTTTTGAGAATAAATCTAAGCGTTATAAACTTAATTTTATTTATAGGCGAACATTCTAAAGAAATACCTTTGAAAATTTACGCAGTTTTCGTGACGAAATAAAAAAGCAAATTTTTGTGTACTTTGAGAATTCAAATTTCAGTATAGAACATTTCTCATAAATTTTTAAGAAACGAAAACAAATCCCCTTCGATACAGATCTTAAAATATATGATATTTAACTTATTTTATTGTCCAATCATTTTCATTTTGTCTTCATTTACTTTCAATGCAATAATAATAATTTTCATTTATAACGGGTGTTTTTATTTAGCTTAAAAATTGTGGAAATTTGCTTTGAAAAAAAATCTCTTCGCGCAGTTCATAGAGCCAATGGCCTTGACTTTCGACTATGAAAATACGACTTCGAAAATTTTACGCAAGAATCTTGGCTTACGTGACTATAACACAGCTCATGCAAGAATTGAAGCCACATTACCATCGTTTGCGTCGCATTTTTGCTAATTGAGCTCATTTAGATTTATTATTCAGATTTATTGAAAAAAGTAGTAAAAAATTGGCGGACATTTACCCACTATCGTATAAAAAATAAATATCATGAAATTATCTAACAGATAATAAAAAAAGCCATTCCAACACTATTTCTGATTGGTATTATCATTTTAAAGAATCAAGCTGTCAAAAACACCCGAATTCGTAGAAATGACTGCGGTAGAACAAAAACTACATTTACATGTTGTTGTTGTATCATAAATATTCCCCATATATATATAAATATATACATATATATACGGGGAATGCTGCTGAAGTGACTGTCCTTGGCCGGATATAAATCCGGATTGTTCCGGTTACGTAGAACCGACTGTTATGGGAACGATTACATTTACATGTATATTGTTGTTTTTGCAATTTGGTAATTCGAAGAAAAAAACTACAATGTGAATGTAAGCAAGCAAATAAGGCAACAACAAAAAGCAGTGCCCCCTGATATTCCTACGAGAAAATCGGAAGAAGAAAATTCCATTGAATTACTATAGCGAAACCACCTTATGAGAATCTATAGCGAAGTCACCCTATGGGAATTTCCTTTGACATGCAAGGAGCTTTTATTATATTAAAGGTGGTGTCGCTAGACCAACAACAATATTTTGTACTTCTGATTGTCAACGGCAAAGTACCAAACAAGGAATGAATACGGCTTGTTTCATTCTGGGCGGCTGTCAGCCCATGAACTTGCCGAAAGAAAAAAAAACCAAAACAGCTGATTGCCGATACCACCTTTAATAGATGCGCCTTGCTTCACGTGTATACATATGTTATCAATTTCGTACTCGCCTACCTGGCAAATGGTGTCTGTTCCAATTCGTAGATTTCATTGATATCGTCGGCGACCAGCAATTCTTTAAGTCGTTCTTCGTTGATGTCCAATAGGCCATCACCAATTGGAAAAATGCCCTCGGTAAACATTTTGTTTACTTGTCGTTTGAAGTTTGGTTTTTTGAAAATTTAAGATATTTTTTATTGATGCTTGAAATTGAAATTTCACAACTGCGCTGTTTTGCTATGCAAAATAATTTTAATTTAATAATTTCAAAATAAAACTTTTTTACACTTTTCAAAAATTAACTTTTGAATTTATTCGCTGCGCGCAGGCGTACACTTTATAGCACTAATTTGTTTGATTTGTTTTTGTTTTTTTTGGATTATTGTACTCCTTGGTTCGATTATGAATTTTTGCAAAGGAAGCAGTTGCTTTAGGGAAATTTTGCCAATACTGAGAAATTTACCAACTTGTGATGCTGCGAAGTTTCTTTCCAAGAACTGCACACTCAGCGCAAGTTAGAGACGTGGTGTTTATCTTTGAAAAAAAAAAAACTGTAAAGTGTTGTGATGAATAATAAGAAGCGTAAAATTTCGAATGGCTTTATTTCACAAGGCAGATTATAACGCGACACTAATTGTATTGTTTCAAAATTTTCATATCCAATCACAAAAACTTGTCTCCAATTTGATACTCTCGTTTGATTTTATTCTACGCCTTCAGTGCTGCGTTTCCTCACTGTTTTTGTACATTTGTATTTTAAGATTCGTTGTCAGGCAGTTACGTCCCATGTATTTCGCATTCAATTTACCACTTCTTCTTTCTGCTCTACTACATCTTCTACTTCTTTTTTACAGCTTTCGTTTTTCTTTCGTTTATTCGCACGTTCGTTTCTACACTTAGCTATGCTATGTTCGTGGGTCAACTCAACATTTTTTGAGTTTAGCTACTAACTTCAATGAATTCAATTCTTCTCCACTGTTACTAAATTGTGTTCTATGCATTTGCGCAAACACAATTCACTTTATTCGTTTGGGAAATTTGTCAAAATATTTTATTTCACATTTAGACAATAGTCGAGGTTTGAATTCGTTGTCGAAATTGTTGGTGCAGCTGCCAATAGGAGTTGCAATTTATTACAATTTCTTCTTTCCCCCGTTTTCCTTTTATTTTCCGTTTCACAAACAACGCAACGCGACGAAAGGCGAGCGGGCGAACGAGCAAGCAAACGGAGTTGGAAATCAGAACGCGTTTTCACAAATTAACAACACGAATTTAATTAAATTTTTACCAAATCATGCGGCTTTTTCTATTACAATTAACACAAATTTCACTTTGTATCCAAATCGATAGTTTTGTATTTCCGAAAAGAATAACTTAATTCCAGATTTAGCTTTAAGAAAACATGTTTTGTGCTGCGTCCGCTTTGAACATTATTTTCACCTTTACGTACAAAGAGTCATTTTCGAATGCCTCAACATTTTTCTCTTCAAGCTCAACAGCGCCATTTCAGCTCGCTGACTGCAAACAGCTGCGGTGTTGCCAGCCGCATGATATGTATTTTTCGATTGTTGTATTTTCTGTTGAGATGTACAGAGCGGCACTAAAACCAAGTGGCAGCCTTAGTTTACAATTGCTGGGAACTCGCATGCAAACATTATATTTAAATATTTTAATTAAGTATTATGGATAAAAATCAGTTCAATATTAATATGACAATGCTCATTTCATGTTTCATATCATAGAACTAAGCGTTATTTAGTGATCTCTCTTCTGATTGGAAATTGTGCTTATTCTTATTTTGGGTCTTGTTGGTAGCATTAAGCTGTGTTTATTATGAACTTGGGTTGATTGCGCGTTGCCAGATAGAAATTACAATTACAAGGCTTTAAGTATTAGAGCAAAGAATTTAAGTGCTTTATATTTAACTACTTTACTAACCATTATATGTTATACTATAAGTAAACTCGAGAAAGTTACTATGCAATAAAACTCGAACGAAATATTAGAATAAAAAAATATTAAACAAGCCACACATTTCTTCTTATCTTTTATTCAGTTTGAAAATTATGAGAAAATCTCTTTCAAATTTTTATGTCATGAAATTTCTGCAAAATAATTTCGTTTTATTAAAAAAATTCATTTCGTTTAAATTTAGTTGAATTGTTGACTTTACAAATTAGAAAAAAAATTGCCTGTACTTGAAAATAAATCGGGTAGCAAATGTAAAAATAAAATTAATTGAAAAACCATTAAAATTTTTCATTTTCTCAATTATTTTCTAATAATTTATTTCATATCTTTGCATCTTCTCTTTTTTCTATTTTGGTTTACAAGTTTTCTACCAGCAAAATTGCCGTATTTGTGCTGACGAGCAACCCGAAACCATGCAAGAATACCCACTACATCCCTTAAAAACAACCATTTGGTGCGGCCTATGGTCTAGAGGAATCAGCGGCCCATATTTCTTCAATTTCTTCTCCTATTTATTGCGCTATGATAAACCACTTTTTGATGACGGAAATTGAAGCCTGTTATCTTCACAACATTTGGTTCACTGGTTCCAGTAAGACGGTGCTACTTGCCGTACAGCCCGAGAAGCAATGGATTTACTGCGTCATTGTTTCTGTGAGAAATTTATCTCTTTATTTGGACTTTTATTTGTGAGGTTATGTAAAGTCTAAATGCCTTGTGGATAAAGCAGCTGCAATGAGGCCAACATTTGAAAGGGATTACCTTTAAAAAACAAATGTCAAGAATGATTCTACACAAAAACAAGAAAGACTGAATCAATTTGAATGTTCATTGTTTTATTTCAATTTAAATTCACTTTACTACATAGATTTAGAGAAGGATTCTTAAACGGTTATAAGGATACAATAGGTTAAGTCGCTGAAATGCCAAACTACAGGCTGGTTGAACGGTAAGAAAGTAAAAATAAAAGAATGCGAATTTCTGATTGAAATCACTTGTTTTATTCACTATAATCTTCCGCAACTACCATACACTTATGCCAATGATCCTTTAATAATTTTGAACAATCTGTGTTATGGTATTTTGAATATTCTGCAAAATTTTTTTAATTTTTTCGACTACTTTTTACGATTTTCTGTTGCGGATAAACTTTCCAAAACCGAGAATTTTGTCACTGCACGGTCTTCGGTTGTTTTTGCATTTTAAAAAATTACACTGACACTACAAAAAAATTTTGATTGCTCTATCTAGCCAACATTTCGTATCGCGGAAGTGGCGGGAAAGTACCTTTACCACTACTAAGTACTAAAAGTAAACTTCAAGAAGTTGAATTTCATCGCGGAAGTTGTCGCTTACTTATTTCGTTTTTCTTACTACATTGTTTCGGGGAAAACCGTTTCCCGTAAACGTTCCGTTTTTGTTATGAGACAGCACACCATCAGAAAGATGCTTAGAAATGAAGAGCTAACTAAGAGACGTGAGCTGGCACCAAATTATGGGTGATATAATCAAAAGACGTTCATCAAATTCATAACCGCTCCTGAGGAATAACTCAGGATCTGCGAGGAGTCCCCAACTTTCCCCTCACAGAGTCCACGACGACTCTCTTTACCACCTGGACAAATGAGGTCAAACACCAATTCCGACGGTACACAATCCCAAAATTCTGGGTGTAACCTTCGACAGTTTGCTCTCCTTCTCTGCGCACTCAACCGCAATTGCCACTAAATTCCCAAATCGCAACAAGGGCCTCAAATCGCTTGCCGGCAGCACTTGGGTGATCCAGAGCTGCCTTCCATGCACGTCAGGAGACAGCTTCTTACGCCGACGAGATCCAGGATAAAACGAACAGACATCTACTGGACCAGACAGTGTTTAGACAGACAATAAACGAAATTCATCGGGAGACCATCGCCACCTTCTTAAGCTCCCGACCACCGAATGTCGTCATCGGAGTCCAACCACCACCTACAGCAGATGAAGAGCTCCAGCTTCCCCGTGAGTCCCCCGTAACACTGGCACAATTACGTTCTGGATACTATAGCAGGTTAAACTTCTACCTTTTCAGAATTGACCCTGACATATCAAACACATGTTCTGCATGTGAAGGCACCCCGCACGACACTAACAACCTTTGCACATGCCCCTCAAAACCTACTCATCTAACACCTGACTCCCTATGGACCCAACCTGTCGAAACCGCAAGTTTCCTGGACCTACCGTTAGACGAAGACAACCGGTGATATTCACTATACTGACAGGGCTTGTATCACTGCTACAACAACAACTAACTGAGAATGCTCACGAGCATCATCACATGTCACTGCCTTCTTCTTGAATGTGATGCTATAGCGCGAGGAAGAATGAAATTTCTCCGCCGTATGCGGCTGGAAGAAAGGCACATACACTCAGCCCAGCTCTGTGTTAGATTTACTAAGGCAACTGTCTCTGGATGAGGTACTCTGATTAGTATAGGACCATGAAGTCGAAGTGCAAACCGCATTTTCACCCATTCGTTCAAGCGTTACGTCCATACTGGTTCAAATGCGACACTAAGGAGAGTGATTTGCTAGTGTCGTCTGGAAAACTACTCTTAGATGTGTCTCGTTTTTTTATCTTATTGTAAAAAATTTCAAATAGACATATTTAATAAATTTTTTATTTATGTTATTTATTTATTTATGTGGCGCTACAATCGAGTGGTGGTTTTGGCCGAATCCAAAATATCGCACCAGCTGATCCGGTCCTGCTCTCGCTGGTGCCAGTTGGGAATCTGCACTTGATGTTGGTCCCAAGGTAATCGTTTCCGTGCGATACTCTAATCTTGGCGAGCAGGAAATGTTTTTTGACAATTTTCTTTATTTGATCGCCGATGTGCTACCGCATTTGATGTTGTTTCAATTTTTTAAGCTTAAGACATCTGATTTCATTTCAGACATGTATTCACAGGTTTGTCTTGACCTGCTATCATTTGGTGTTTCATGTTTCAATTCTAGTATTGAGGAAATTTGTCGTATGTGTTGGCTTTTTTTAAACACCAATTGCCTTCTTTGTGCGCGTTAAGTCGTTAAGCCTGCGTCACCACCAGATAGCACCAGAAAGGCATTGGACTGGAACACGCAAGGGAGCAGAGGTAGCGGTAGGCCAAAGATCACTTGGAGACGGTAGATGTTGCGCGAGCTAGCCGCGGCGCCAACCCATGGAACGGCGCAAAAACATCAGCCCAGAACCGTGTACGGTGGAAGAGTCTTGTCGAGGTCCTATGCTCCCGAGCGGCGTGAACAAGGATATAAGAAAAATAAAATAAACAACTATAACCTTTCGCTCGTGAATACCCTCATAGTACAGTGAATTGGTTGCTCACTTCGGTAATTACCGTTAAGGATGTAAATATTTACTCCGACAGCCAAGCGGCTCATTGTTTGTGTGTTCGAGATTGGTCGAGGAATGTCTGGCTTCTCTCTCGATTGCATCCGAATACTTCGATATCAGACTCATTTGGGTTCGCGGTCACAGTGGAATAGAGGGAAACTGCTAGGCTGATGAGCTGACTAGACAGGGAACCCTGGAGACGATTTCATCGCAAAATGAGAGAATTGGGGTTCCCTTGAGAACCTGTGCGTTGCTCCTAGAAAGATGTGCTTCGCATCAACT
Organism: Anastrepha fraterculus; assembly: GCA_037575425.1. Taxonomy (NCBI): domain Eukaryota; kingdom Metazoa; phylum Arthropoda; class Insecta; order Diptera; family Tephritidae; genus Anastrepha; species Anastrepha fraterculus. Next base: position 55,310 of record JAYXIM010018577.1, read on the forward strand.
CAGCGACAACAACACCTGCGGATATAGCGGGTTTAAATATCATACATCCGGTGAAGTCCATCAGCAGTTTGATGCGCCTAATTACGAATGTAAATTAGCCACCGTCGGCGTCGTCGTAAGAGCATCGTCATTATCCCAAGGCCCCTTCTGCTTTCCCCTGTATGGTATCACAACGGAAGAATTTTAAATATTGGCCCAAGCAGGGGCAGCCATCCAACCTAGCCTAACTAACCTAACCCTCATAGTATTTATGTAGATGAAGATTTCTTCTAAGTCGCGCAGGCTCAAGGCCAACCCAGGTGTATTGAAGAGGGCTTGGTATATGAGAGGAAGGCTAACACAACACTGCGATACCTCTGAATACCGATGAAGACAAAGGATCTTATCACCTAACTCCCTTTTGAATCGAACCCGGCTACTTCGCAGTAATCGATGAACGGACTTGATAGACTCATTGCTCTAGGCAAATCTTCATTTAATTTATTTTATAGTCTTATACATATGTATGCACACATCCATTTTTTACAACTATATAAATGCAGTCTCATATCTAATTTAACAACAGCGAATACAACCCAAAAATAAACACTAAAAATATGCAATTAAATTGAACATTTCGTTTTTCACCAAAAATAAACTGGCATAATAAAAATCGGTAATGAATGCATAAATTCTGTAATGACTAATAAAAGCGAGCAATTGAAATATATCATCGTGCAATAATACAGCTAATTGTGTACTAATTTTACATCTGAAATATTTTCCGCACGAAAATTTGGATTTGTTAGTGAAACACGGCAACGGACGAGAGGCGGCAGTGCGTGCGTACGTTCGTTCATATGCGTTCGGGTATGCATGCCTGTGTGTGTGTTTGTGTGTGCGGGATATGCAAGAATGCGAAAATGCACGTTGCATTTAAAAATAGTTTACAGTATTTTTATACGCATACATACAAACAAACATTTATATTTGTACTCTCTGCAATTGAAGCGCCGACAACGGCTAAGTGCAAAAACCTCAAACGGATTTACGCGAATTTGGATTTTCAACACAAACAACTCAATCGAACGAGCGCGCGCATCCAACAGCCATAGCCGCAGTCACAGGCTAAGTGGGATGGCTGTCCGCCGGCAGCTGGCAAAAGTGCATTAGCGGATATGCCTTACGATGTTGTAAGTGAAAGTCAAAACGGAATGGAAACTCAGCAAGGGGAAGGGCAGTTGTGAATGTGCGCTAAATTCCACGATTAACCAAATGTTGATATTTCTAAATTCCCTATACTCTTCTTACGTACTTACGAATACTGATGCATGCGAGTGATTTTTTTGATAGCAAAGAGTATTTAAGACCTGCAGATTTCTGTGGATTTCATGAGCTATCAGAAGGTGTTTATGTTTAGTTTTCTGCTGCGGCACACAAATTTAGAATATGAAGTTAATAAGCAGGCAAATGCTCGAAGGGGCGACAGTGGCTATCAACCCACTCAAATGGTCGGTCTGTCTGTCTGGAGTCCGTCTGGCGGCAGAGTGCTAAAATCAGGCTGTTCTGTTGGGGTTAAATGACTTTACGTATGCGATTTTTTTCTTCTATTTGGATAAGAGAACATGAGCTATTAGAATTTGTTAACTGTAAAATTCTCATTAGAAATCGTTCGAAACCACAATACTCGGTCCGTAATATTCACGAAGAACTCGACACACCGACGCATCCTTGTTAGATTAGTTTAGATGAGATTTGTGGGGGTTGGACCAATCCAAGCACTCAGTCAGGAGACCATTGTACTACACCCGGATAGATTTCGGTAGAAAGATTAGAGATAGGAAATATAAAATGTGGATGGTAAAATGTGGATAATTTAGTTTGAGGACACTCTTTCACAATTCTCTTGGATTCAGCGATGAATCTTAAGAGATACGGAAGAGTATGAACTTTATCCATACTCAGTATATTCTGAGTCTGGAAAACGCCTGACAGCTACAGAGAAAATGCTCTGCAGTGTCGTTATCCTCAAAACAGGATAGGCATATCAGGCTGTCGACCACCCCCATGGCAGCCATATGCTGACCATAGGCGTTGTGCCCTGTCATTACACCCACCAGTACTCTCAGGTTCTTTCTGCTGAGTTTTAGGAGAAAGGTCGCTATTTTCCTGTTTGGTTCTTTCACAAAGCACTTGGCTAGTCTGCACGAGCTCAACCCAGACGAACGTCTTCTATGGGTAGACCCTAATGAAGTCGTCAATCCATAGTTGAATCGATGCAGAAGGGCTTTCAGTACAGCTTGACTGTCACTACAAATTCCAACACTGTTGCCCCACCACTTTTTCTCAATTAGCCAGTACGCCACATTCAAGATGGCATAGACTTCCGTAAGGAAATGGGAGTACTTAGTGTCTTCATCGAAGTACCATCCCGATCCACTACCATAACTGGTTTTGGATCCGTCGGTGTAGAAAGGTTAATAGGTTCTCTGGACTTAACCAGCGATCTCTATCTGGGATCAAAAAATCATACTTGCTACCGAAGCTGACGAAAGGCACCCTGGCATCGAGAACAGTGTGCACCGCTCCGACAGGTGGTGGTATATCTGGCAGTGGCCAGTGCTTTCTTCATTTCCCCAGACTCCGTTTAACTTGAGCCTGTGCGCTGCCTTCATCGCTTACTTTCGAATTTGAAGATTCTAGATCTTACAAGTTCAAGGGCATTAAGGGCATCACCAGATGTCGTACCCAAGCATACACTTCTCTGTAGCCTGTTTAGGGGTTTTAATCTGAAATAAACCCTTGTAGCCTTCCACCATACTACAGAGGCGTATGTAATAATGGGTCTAATCAGGGTGATATACAACCAGTGTACTATCGCCGGCCTTAGACCCCAAGCCTTGCCAGAAGACTTGTAGTGCTCGAGAGACCTTCTGATCGACGTGATTCTTCCAGGTAAGCTTACTACTAGGATTACTCTTAAGTGTTTAACCTCAGAAGACAGGTGCAGGAGAGGGGTAACCTCAATGTGAGTAGTAACATATTGCGTTTCCTACTGAAAATCAGTAAAGTACTTTTTATAGGATTCACCGAAAGACCATGCAATTCGCACTAATGCTCAATCCCCCCAATGCTCGCTTCCAGAAACCAATCGTGTCATACAACCTCGTAGCACTTAAAGCACGAAGACGTCCAAGACGAACATGGTTTGAACAAGTTCTAATGGACCTGAGGACACTGGGTGTTAGAAACTGGAAAACTGCTATCGAAGATCGAGATGCATGGAAACGAATCATGATGGAAGCTAAAGCTCAACCTGAACTGAAAAGCTGTCCGATGATGATAATGATTCACTTTACAAGCGGTTTCTAAGTCGTTTTTGGTACATGAAACTGATATTGGACGACCTGGAACGACCACAAGAAAGTTCATTGCACTACTTTTTTTACTGTGTTAAAGGAGATGCGTTATTGTAGTTCATCGATACACTTTTTTCTGAGAAGAAGTTGCTGAGATGATTTCACCTCGTCCTGATATAGGAGTATTCGGATGCAGGCATTCCCCGGGTAATTTCGCACGCATAAACAACGAGCCGAAGGTCCAGTAATTACCGAAGTCAGCAACCAGTCCGCTGCTACCTCCGCTTGGAAAACACTACAGTGGTCCGGAAGCCTACATTTGAGCTTGATGGGGAGCTCCTCTCAGAAAACTCCCCCACTAACTCTTCCGTCGACCTTCAAGCCATTCGTTAACATGTTTGCCATGCCTTGCCTCCAAATGTTTCACACCGCCCACTCCTCCCTTGAGGGTATATGAGTGGAAGAAGTTCCGCTCGGACCTAGCATGGGTATACATTAATCCAGCATCATGGTGATGAATTCAATGTTTTTAAGAATGCTAGAGTGTCCGCAACTTATGTAAGTCTAGCTTATGGTCCGGACACCTCAATCTGATTGCAAAATTCAGGTTTTATGTGAGAATTGTGAGAAATAATCGCATAAAAATGTTCACGGTTTATATCTATTTTTTGCCGACATATTTTTAAAGCCACTGTAAACAACACTATAATGGCTCACACAACAAAATGTGCTCAGTAGATTTATTATTTTAGTATAAAAATGTATGTAAAATTTTTAAATGGAAATGTCAGATGGCGTCGGACAATATTAGAAGTCCTCAAGGCCGGAAATATATATAAATAGCTTCTTCTTCTTAACAAAGCGCGTCAGTTGAACACACCAAGTGAAGTCAAGTCCTTCCCCACCTAAAATTTCTAACGCAGAGGAGGCCTTCCTCTTCCTCTGTTACCACCAGCTGCTACCGCATCGATTACTTTCAGAGCCAGAGCGTTTGTATCTATTCGGACGACATGGCCCAGCCAACGTACCCACTGGATCTTTTTTCGCTGCGCTATGTCTATGTCGTCGTAAAGCTCATACAGCTCATCGTTCCATCGCCTGCGATATTCGCCGTTGCCAAAGTGCAAAGGTCCAAAGATCTTGCGCAGAATCTTTCTCTCAAACACTCCAAGCCTCGCTTCATCGGATGTTGTCATCGTCCAAGCTGTGCGCCATATGTTAGGACAGGGATGATGAGAGCCTTGTAGAGTGTTAATTTTGTTCGTCAAGAGAGGACTTTACTACTTATTTGCCTACTTAGTCCAAAGCAGCACTTGTTGACAAGAGAGATTCTGCGTTGGATTTGCAAGCTGACATTATTATCGGTGTTAATGCTGGTTCCTAAATAATTTCTCTTACAACCTCGAAATCATAGTGTCAACAGTGACGTGGGTGCCGATACGCGAGAGCGCCAACTGTTTATTTGATAACAGGAGGTACTTCGTTTGTCTCTTTATCCAGTTTGGAGAAGGCAAACTAACGCGGTAGTTAAGGACGACGAAGTCAATATCATCGGCATACGACAACAATTGTTCGCTCTTATAAAAAATTGTGCCTGAGCGATTAAGTTCTGCGGCTCGTACGATCTTTTTCAGCAGCAGGTTAAATAAGTTGCACGACAGCGAGCCGTCTTGTCTGAAACCTCGTTTGGTATCAAACGGCTCGGAGAGGTCCTTCCCAATTCTGACGGCGCTGCTAGTGTTGAGCAACGTCATCTTGCCGTATTAGTTTTGCGGGGATACCAAATTCAGACATCGCGGCATACAGGGAACTCCTTTTCGAACTGTCGAATGCAGCTTTGAAGTCGACGAAAAGATGGTGTGTGTCGATACTCCCTTCATGGGTCTTTTCCAAGATTTGGCGTGTTGTGAATATTTGGTCGATGCTGGACTTTCCAGGTCAAAAGCCACACAGATAAGGGCCAATCAGTTGGTTGATGGTGAGCTTCAGCCTTTCACTCAATACGCTCGCTAGAACCTTATAGGCGATATTTATAAGACTAATCCCGCGATAAATATAAATAGTTACCCTTGTATTTATATCTTAATTTTAAAATTTGCGTCTTTTCACTAAAATCTGACGCGTAGAAGGTGTGCCACCGCCTGCTTCTCCCTTAAAAGTGAGAGAAGCAAATGGGATTGTCATGCGTGCCGATCACATTCATCCATTTGGGCCATGAAAATTCAGAAGTTGAATGCAGACCAATTTATTCGCAGAGAATAAGACACTTAGGTAGGTATAGTGGGTGTCAATTGACGCACTCAGGCCTGCTGTAGGCCCATTGTCATACCACCAGGGCTTTCCCCTCTTCTCACTCTACACTGCCCTATTGAATCTTCTTCTATCCAGAGTCAAGCACCCGCATAGAATGTGTTCTATAGTCTCTTCTTCTTCAATGTCGTTACAGCTTCTGCAATAGTCGTTATAGGGTGCTCCCAGTCTACTGGCATGCTTGCTAATCAGACAATGCCCTTTCTGTTCAGTTTCAACAGTCGGTTTGTGCGGCCCATGTGTCATTCTGGCCCTGTCATTCTACTTCTTGCAGAGGTCAGGGACTGGATCCATAGTCCGTTGGCAGCTCTGATAGTGTGTTTGTCTATAAGCAAATTCAAAGTTGCTAAAGGTGTAGGTATGTTCGCTTCGTCTGCTTGGATCGGTAATGTGGTAGCCAATCTCGTCAGTTCATCTACTTTGCACTTTCCCGGCACCTAGAGCAGGTTTATTGTAAAGTACTGTGAAAACGGCAATACATTATTTTACTGTCTTCGAGTTAATACTAGGCGATTTTAAAGCTTTCAGGGCCGATTGGCTATCTGAATATATGTTTACATCTCTCGTGGCGAGGAAACTTTTCCCTTCCCTGATAGCTAGAATTTCAGTTTGAAATGCATTACAGTGATCCGGTAGCCGGACTGAAATGTTGGCATTCAAGGCCTCCGCCTCATTCTTTTCCCCCTGTTCATTTAGCTTGGAACCATCACTATAGATACTGATTCCACTTCTATTGTCCATTACCCCATTGTCCCAATCTTCTCTTGTTGGGAAAGTTGTAGTAAAGGATGTATTTAAATGCAGCTCTATTGAGTCACAAAAGTCTGTCGTTTGATGAATGTAGAATGGGTATTCATCTAGTATTCTTGCGTGACCTATCCTGTTAGTGGCTAGGTAAGAATACTCTCTTAACCTAACGCATCACTAACCGGAATATTTATTGAGTTTAACACATTTGTTAATTATTCCCTTCGATGAGAGCCAACCAAGGAGCATTACATGTTAGAGGTTGGATGGGTATCAGTTATATGAAAAAGCTGCAGTAGGTTTCTGCTTTAACCATTTTTATAGTTTGCCGATCCATAAAAGTTTGGGGAATGCTGCTGGAGTGACCCTCCTTGGCCGGTTATGAGTTCGGGTCGTTCTGGTAACGTCGAATTTGTTTGTTCTCAGCTTGCTGCTGCCGCTTTTTCGCTTGCCTTCTGTTTCTCAATACCCCGAGGTAACCTCTTGGAATATACTTTTAGTATATTTTTAGAAACCACGCCTTTACAAGTATTTGCACATTCAATTCCATTTCTAACAAATCCGATAGAGTTGAATAGTCGGACCTAAATATACCTCGCGATTCGCTTTCGATTCGAATTTTTAAGGAAGCAAATGGTTTGGCAAATTTTCAAGTTTGAAAGATCACAGTTGCGGTGTCTTTTGTTAACCTTTTGCATTTTTATCAAAACAATACCCTCTTAGAAGAGTACTGAAGGAATATTCTGTGGTTCCGCTGCCAAATGCTAACCGCACGTAGTTTGTTGAACTGAAGCGCTGAGAGAGTGCGGCGGTGGCGAAAAAGCTGTAGCTGCCTCATCCCCATTAGCTGCATTTGCTATTTACGATTTGCTTTTTTACAAAATATTTGAAAGTACGCCCTGTCGACGAATTCCTCTGCGCTGTCGCCGTCGGCGCACCTGCTAAAAATAAGTGCAAACACCAAATGGCTTTACTTTGGCAATGTTGATCCAAAAACGTGGTGCATTCTTGCCGAACCTCTGTGCGTATGTATGGATGGATGGATGGCGCGCGCCATGCTACCATACGCATGTACGTTTGTTTAGTTGATGTACCTGCATGCAGACATATATGAATAAGATGTGCGTATGTGTGTGTTCGTATTAACTTATTTCTGCAATGCGTCTGCATTTGTTGACGACAATCATGAGCGCCTAACCGCAGATGAAGTGCAGGAATGCAGCGGCCGCGTGTTCGCAATTCTAATGGCTTGGGCGCCTTAAAATAGACATATTTTTCTCAAATTTATTTACTTGTTTTCGTCAAACCAAAATAACAACAAAAAATCAGTATAATCAGCATTAATGTTGCCGCCTCCGCTGTCGCTGCTCATATTGTGCCGCTGTCGTGCTCATCATCTTCGGCCCATAACAACTCATAGGTGGCGCCGGCACCAATATTGGGAACACCAAAATGTTGACATCACGCTGACAGTGAAGTGTAGTGAGGTGAAGTGACGTAGTAGCTGTGAAGACGAATAATTTGGCAGATAATTGAAGAACTTTACATATACATATATGTAAAGGGTGAGCAGATTGGAGGTACTTTATCCAAGAGGATATTTTGACAGATCACGCGTGACTACTGTCCAACTAAATACTATAAAATTTTTTTCAGTTTTCATTGAAATTTCATCGCGGACAACAACGTTTACAAATCGTACAATTGAATTACGAAAATCGATGCTCTGTGTAAAGGGTTCATCGCGCGCTCAAGCCAATTTTTCGCGATTAACGATGAGGCCCATTTTTGTATTAATGGCTACGTCAATAAGCAAAATTGCTCTATTCGGGCTCAAGAGCAACCTGAAGCAATGCAAGAACAGCCATTATATCCCCTGAAAGCAACAATTTGGTGCGGCCTATGGACTCGAAGAATCATCGGCCCAGATTTGTTCAAAGACAAGGCTAACGCCAATGTAACAGTAAATAGCGAACGCAATCGCCCATAATAAACGGCTTCTTGTCGGAAATTGTAGCTTGTGATCTCCACAACATTTGGTTCCCACAAGACAGCGCTACTTGCCATACAGCCCGTGAGACAATGGATTTACTGGGTTGTCGTTTAGGTGAGGAATTTATCTCTCGTCTCGGACTAGTAGATTGGCTACCAAGATCGTGTGATATCACACCCTCGGACTTTTATTTATGGGGATATGTAAAGTCTAACTGCTTTGTGGATAAACCAGCTTTGATTGAGGTATTGGAAGTCAACATTGCTGAAGTTATTCACGAGACAGCGACCGAAGCCCCCTGCGAGTCATTCAAAGTTGGTGTTTGCGGATAGCCGAATTACGGCCAATGACTGGAATATACCATAAAAGCGAGCAGCTTAAAAATGAACAACAACAACAACAAAAGGGATTAGTTTCAGGAATTTGAATTTGTCTATACCCTTCAACCAAGGGCTAAGGGAAAGATGTACCTTCTTCATAAATCTGAAATATTCGATCTTCTGAAGACCAATAAAGGTTGGTTAAAAAATGAACAATATTTAAAAAAACCAAACCAAAAAAATAAAAAAAAGAGAAAAAATTCTAACCCGAAAAACATTGTAAAGAGCAAAAAAAAATCATCATTGAGCTATGATCGCCACTGCATCTACGTGTGTATTTATGTATACGTAAGTACATATGCAGGTCGCTAATCATTTGACTTCGTCTAAATGGCTCTTCAATCTCATCCACGAGTATATTAAATAATTTACTAAATATCAATATATTCAGTCAGTCCACAATGTTTTTTGTTGCAATACTTGCCTGCAATCGCTGTCGGTTAATTCTTAAAAATTTAGGATACATGTACATATGTATGTATGCGTGTGTGTACTTAAGAATCTTGTCGCTAAATTTTTGCGATTTATTTAGCACACAGTCCCTTGGGATGTGGCATTTGCATTCAACACGCAATGACTCTCTTTGCGTATTTGTTCTAAATATTTTTCCGCAGTTTTATTTTTACTTTCAAAAACTCAAACGGGTCTAAAAGCAAGTGAAAATAAAATAAATGGGAAATAAAATTAAGTAAAAAACTAGAAATTAGGTAAAATAATATAAAATATGATTAAATAAGGACAAAATGAAAAATGAAATATTTCTAGTTTATATAAGTAAACAAAAACAACAACAAAAAATAGATCTAAATATCATAAAAGATTACATCAAGCCAAAAACAAAAAAAGAGGTTGTATGTAAAGTCGGTTTACTGACGATAGTTTAACGTGACAACGTCATAAGAAAATATTGATGGAATGGTTGCAATTTTCAAAACAAAATTTTAATTTTATTTGTTTGATAGATATTTTGTATGGATATAGAGGAGGAGGTAAATGGAATTGCAATGGAATAGGTCAAGTTACATTTACACAAACGTGAAAAATTACGAAACATTTATCAATTTCATGAAAGATATGTTCAGTTTCGATTGTGCATCAGACGTTAATAAGTCAACAACACTTAGAGGCATCATCATCGATTTGACTTTCTCAAGACACATTACACTTGAAACACTCCCTTTCATTTCCTATTTTTCCTATCATCGTTTATACTCAACAGAGAATTGGTTCATTACCATGCACACAGGAAGAAGGCATATGCAAATACAAGTATGTGAATTTATATACAAATGCGCATATATATACATACATATATATGCTCACCCAAGTAGGAGAGAGCCAGATGTGAAACGTTGCCGAATGCGAGGCCCGATTGTGCTCTTTGTCGTTCGTTCCGCGCTTTCGCTTGCAGTTCAAGCAAGGTAACGACGCATGAGCAAGATAACGACGCATGAGCAAGATAACGACGTATGAGCAAGATAACGACACATTTTTTCATGCGCGCAGCCGGCTAAATCGAATTATAAGACGCTATCACGTCAAATATTCAGTATTGCTGATATCTAAGCAACATTTTTCGGCTTTTTGTTACCATCTCTTCTAACAAAATCATTGAATGGACTATGACACTAAATCAATCCATGTAGATTCTACTAACAAAAAAATGCAATATCGTCCTAAATACATATCAGGCATTCAAATGCCGCACTGCAACACTGAGAAGTACTTAGGAATGACGCTTGATGCCAAATTAGTGCTGGAAAGAGCACATTAAAATAAAAATTGCTTCACACTTTAAGAACGGACAAATTGGATAACAGATTGTATCTAAACCTGATCGATATTGTAATGTTCGTCCACTTTCTTGTCTTTAATGTTATTTTCAATCTTTTCTCTATTTGAGAATGATATATGTTTGACTAGCTAACCATATACTCAAGTAAATCTTCTCCAATAAACAACTCTATAACACGTGCTACGCATACTTGCGATTTTGGTATAACTTTTATCCTGGAGTTTCCCTCAAAAGGTGCCAAATGAATTGGTTTATCAGTTGTTGACCAACTATTATCACATGCCACAGTAACATCATCTTCTGTAGCGCTGTATTGTAGTGGCAATCCAGAATTTTGATAACTTATCATACCGCTATCATCACTGAAATCACTGCGCACAGAACATTCAGACAAAGAATCAACAAATACTTCTTCGTTTTCGCGAGTTAAATCCATTTTGAAAGATTAAAATTTGAAAAAAACGTAAATGCACTTTAAAACACAAACAATTCTAGTATAAAATGAGACACCGATAACGAGTCTTTTCAATAACTACTTTTCTTTTCACGAATTCCACTAGGACACAATTACACTAACGACAAGCAATTCACAAATGGCGCCCTGGTAGATTGTACTACTGTTTATGCGCTACCGTTTGCCACATATTAATCAACAGGTAATTAGGATGCATTTCGTTATCTACATTTCATAATCTAACGAAAACAATCCCTTCGGCCACTCATCATCGCGTCACCTTTATCCTAGCATGCCAATGGTACGGTTTAATTATTTTGTTTGCTCTACCGCGCACAGCTGGTAGTTTAGTTTCCTGTTTATGACAGGCCGAACCCAACATCGATGTTCAGTTCCGAGATTCTTTCTCAAAATTTTAAATAAAGGGTTTTCCAATAAGAGGTGTTATTTTGATATTCAAAGAAAAATGCAATTTTTTAATATGAGGTAGTAGCCCGGTGTGACGGGTTCAAAAAATTGAATTTTTTATTTTTACATTTTTCGAAAGAAAAACCTCTTAAAAATATACTATAAAAATTTCAGACAGAAATTTTAATTATTTTTAAAGTTATAGCTAAAATAAGAGAGAGCGCCGTAGTGTGTATCAAAGCGTGTGACACACCAGCAGCAGCTGCTCTGACCGTCTTTAAACGCGTTTTTCTCAAAACCATGTTTTAGAAATTTCTGGGAATCACTGATCTAGATCAGTGATCTAGATTCCGGACCTTTAAAACATTTAATTTTTTAATAATAAACTATTTAATTTAAACAATTTATGAAGAAAAAAAATTAGATTTTGAGAGCTTTTTTCACAAGTCCGCCATTTTGTTTTTGTTTTTTTATTTTTATGTATATTTTAAGTTTGGGACATAAAATAAAGTCTACAGAATAAAAATCTCTTTGCATTTTTTATTTCAGATGACTTTGGAAGGCTGTGTGTTTCCCCGAACCAACTCATCTGTTTTTTAAGGACTCCACTTTGACGTCAAAAACTTTAAACAAATTAATATAAAATTAACTTAAAAATATTTGTTTTATATACTTCAAAACACCAATAAAAACATGTAAAAGCTTTAAAACGATCGCATTTTATTTTCTTTTTAAAAAAGATTCATGAAAAAACGTCGAAATTTTGGTCGTTACACCGGACTACTACCATAAATAATCGGATGTTTATTTCATTATAAAGAGGAGGTATACCTTCCTAATTGTAGAAAATAACATCAGGCAAATTACCACCACGCCCACGCTTACAGAACAATATGCTTTTCATGAAATTTTCCATAAACGAATTGCAAAGTGGCTGCCCTATGTCCTCGCTAGCCTCACGAATTCCATCTTTGAGGTCTTGAATCGACCCTGGGCTGCTGGCGTAGACCTTCTCTTCCCCTTGGCCCCCAAAAAACAAGTCACAAGGTGTTAAATCACAAGATCTCGGTGGCCAATTGTGATCACCTCTTCGAGAGATAACACGGTCCGGAAACTTTTCCCGTAAAAGATCAATGGTTTCGTTGCTTGTGTGACACGTAGCGCCGTCTTGTTGAAGATAAACGTTGTCCAGATCAATACCTTCCAATTCCGGCCATAAAAAATCGCTAATTATCTCACCTGTTTAACACCTAACACCTGTTATTGGAAAACCCTATTATTATTTGCTAGCGCGCCGGCTTAGGGCGTTAATTGTCGGTACCAATAAATTCCATTGCGATCGATTTCTGGCTTTAAGCTTTATTTGCGGCCATGTCAGCGAGTCGTCAGCTCTCGTGAATTTATCGTACACGGTTTCCCTGCAAGATCCTTTGCTGCTGAAGTGACAGTGTTTGACCAGATATAAATCCGGGTCGTTCCGGTTGCGTAAAACCGACTGTCATGGGAACGAGGTTCTTTGGGTCGACCTCTACGGCGTGAGTCTTGCGGATTGCAGTCTATGGGCATACTGTTGATGTCAGTAGCAAATGTTCGCAAAGTATGAGCAATCCATCATAATTCACGTTCACAAATATAAATTTCAACTGACATTTGCCTACTTCGAGTGCACCCTATGCACAGGATGACTCTAAGGCGGCGATTTATAAAGGTCTGAAGGTTTTTTGTAGTTGCAACGGCCACAGATCATGACCAGACCACCAGACTCTTTATATTATCATTCCCATGGCAGCCGGTTCTACGTTACTCGGGGTTTTCTCGACCAAGGGCTGCTATCCTAGTAATCTAACACTGCCTGGTGCACCGTACCTTACCTTACTCTTGATTGTATGTTATATAATATTTACATATATACTTATTTATTTTTTCACTTTTTTTGCATTACGTACAATTAAAAATTATTTGAAAACCCAAAAATGTGTTTTTTTTTGTATTTATAAGATTTGTATAAACCTATAATAAATTCTAAAATATACAAATGTTTGTATATTTCGTAATTGGTACAATTAAATATTTTCCCATTTTTGCTAATGAAAATACTTAATTAACAATTTGTATTTAAAAATGGTTACAGCCAGTCGTAGAAGTTTATATCTTTAATATACAGTCACTCACACCTTATTTGATACAGATGCGATTTTTGTAAAGTGGTTTTATATTTCATAATATTACAATATACATACAAATTTTTTTATTTTGTTTTATTTCATTTTTGAACATATTGTAGAATATAAAAAAGTGCAAACAAAACAAAAAAAAAACCAAATAAAAAAAAGAGCAGCAGCTTAAATTATACAGTTAAAAGTATCGCTAATCCCGGCGCAAGTTTCAGCAAACTAAATTGTCACATACAAATAAATACTTTAATCTATCTAACTAAGACGTTAATTTTAAGTAAAATCGTTTATGGACTTTATCTCTATGGGAAATCCCCACAGTCCATGATAATAGCCTCTAGCCCGGTTTACCATCAAGCCGCCAAGGTGTGCATACGTGTCTTCAGAACTACGCCCGTAAAAAACATTTTGGCAGAAGCGGGTCTACAAACACTATAGGAAAAAATACGCGTAATCCACGTTCACTTGGTACCTCAAATAACATCTTCATCATTTTAACCCAACCACCATGGATTATTAAAAACACATCATTGTGACCATAGGCTTTCAAGACTCAAGGTAGGTAGGTAGGTTTGGCAACCGCATCGCACATAGAGACAATGATGCCACTTAGACCACGAAATGGGTCCGTTGTGAGCCGCGGGGGCTGGGCTACATTTACCTTTCCATATTGAACCATCCTGAGCTTTTGACAAAGCGTAAAAGGTTGTTGAGTGTATAAATTATCTATATTCGTTAAGAAGTAGGATTTTAAAAATCGGTTCCTACTTCTGGCTAGAGCTGGGCATGTGCAAAAAAGGTGTTGAATTGTTTCCAATTCCTCCTCATTTCTGCAGCTACGACAGAAATCATGCGTATATACGCCTAATCTCCTTGCATGATTTCCTATGAGGCAATGTCCTGTGATTTGAAGTCTACTCAGTTTTATAATACTCTTGAACATACGTAAATTTAGCCTTGGCCATGTTCGCCTAGCAATTTCGCAGGTGTTAGCGCTAATCCATCTCTGATTTGCAGAATTGATTGGTGCGTCCTTAATGAGAGTCTTACAAGTAGCGCGAGGTATCTTTATAAAATTACTTATGTCTGGCATACAGGCACCTTCTCTTGCAAGTTGGTCTGCCCTACAGTTCCCTGGTATATCTCTGTGGCCTGGGACCCAGCATAATATTATACGATATTGTTTGGCCATTTCATTTAGAGATTGGCGACAACGTAAGACACTCCTTGATGTTGTTTGGAATGCAACCAGGGCTCGTAGAATACAGATATCCGTTGATGATATTCTGTTTATCTTTAACCATTTTAAGGTTTCACGAATAGCGTTTATTTCCGCTTGAAAAACACTACAGGGATCCGGTAATTTAAAGGATTCAGTAATAGAAAGCTCTTCGCAAAATAGCCCTGATCCTACACCGGTGTCCATTTGGGATCCGTCCGTGTAGATCTTAACGGGTGTGTTGGGAAATTCCTTTCAAAGCAAAGAAGGGGAGTGTGATAATCACAGTCACTGGGTATATCCGTGTAGGAGTCTAAGATGGTTGAATGTCCATGTGTGACAGTTCTCCATTGTGAGCTCGCTTTGAGCCTTAAAGCGGCGCAGGCCGCTGAGTATTTGCAGAAGAGATCTAGGGGTGGCATGGCATGGATGGCGTGGTTTTCATGGCGCCACATATTGCTAGTTCCGCTGATCTCTGCACCTAATTCAATAAATTAGAATAGGTTTTTTTCTGCATAGCACACCACCAAACAACATTTCCATATAGAAGAATGGGTCTGACGACAGCAGTGTAGAGCCAATGAGCAACCTTAGGTTTAATTCCCCAGGTCTTACCTAAAGCTCTCTTACAGGCATAAAAAGCTAGGTTCGCTTTCCTGACTCTTTCTAAGGTGTTTGACTTCCAAGTCAGTTTCCTATCTAGTCCCAAGTACTTGGTTTCTTCCGAAATCACAAGAGCTTCCCCTTTGAGCATAATTCTGAGCTGAGGGATTCTGTGTTTCCTAGTGAACAATATGAGTTGTGTTTTGTCTGGGTTGACTCCTAAACCACACTTTCCTGCCCACCTAGAAAGTATATCTAGAGCATATTGTATTAGGTCTCTTAATGTAGATACAAATTTACCAGAGACCGCAATAACAACATCATCGGCGTAAGCTATCAGCCCACCGATTCCAGTATTAACATAAGTTTATTTACAACTGCGTTCCATAAAAACGGTGAGAGGACTCCACCTTGCGGTGTACCTCTATTTACCAATCTCCTGAGCACCGATTCTCCTAGTTCCGCTTCAATGATTCTGCTATTTAGCATTTTGCCAATGAAGCCTACCAAGCCCGATTCTATCCTAAGATCAGTGAGTGCTGCAGTAATTGCTTCCCCTTCAACATTGTTAAAGGCCCCTTCAATATCAAGGAAAGCGGCTAAAGTAAATTCCTGTTTGTGCAGTGAACTCTCTGCCGTGTAAAGAAGGTTATGTAGAGCTGTCTCTACCGATTTCCCTTTCGTGTAGGCATGTTGTGACGTAGAGATAAGATTTCTATCTGTAGTTAGGATTAAGTGAAATTCTATCAACCTCTCCAAAGTTTTCAATAGGAAGGAGGAAAGAGATATCGGTCTTAAGTTCAAGACTCAAAAAAATCCAATCTTTCTGCTGATGCCTTTCGTCAGTTATTCCTGGAACTTAAAGCTCGCTCATGGGTTTGATTAAAAAGTAATGAGCCTTATTTTTTTAATCACCGCTGGTAGCGGTCCTTTCACTGCAGGAAACATTTTTTGAACTCATCCACCGGAATCTGGTTCAATTCGGCTGCCACAGTTTTTTGGATCAGCTTCTTTTCAGACACGGGAACAAGAAGAAGTCCGGAGGGGACAAGTCTGGGCTGTAGGGAGGGTGAGGAAGCACCGGAACCCCCTCTTGGCCAATGCAGAGGTGCAGAGGAAGGCGGTGTACGCCGGCGCATTGTCGTGATGAAGGGTCCAATTGTTGACGAGGTCGGCCGAACCCGGGCGACACGGTTTTTCAGTCGAAGGAGCACTACTTTGCAAAATGCCGTGTTTACAGTACTTCCTGGAGGTGCAAACAGTTAAGCTTTACGCAAAATTTGATCGAGTAACGTTGCTCCAACGATCGCTGCATTTTCGGCACTGCAAAATCCTAACACACTTTTAACACGCAGCTAAACAGCTTTCACGCGCGGAGCGATGTTGACTGCACCGCTGTTGCCAGCGAACTGGGACCGGTTTCTAGTGGAAGGTCCAACAATCATTTTCCCCCACCAGCCGGTTCGGTTGATCGCTTGGCAGACGCTCCGCGCGGGAAGGCTCATTACTTTTGAATCAAACCCTGTATGAAGAGGAAAAATGGGTGTTATGGTACACAGATGGCTCCAAATCTAAAGACTCGTCCCGCAGATACGCAGTTGTCGACACAATTGGTCACGCCCTAAAATTGCAAATACTACCAGACATGGCATCTGCGTTCACCGCAGTAGCTACCGCCATCCGCAGCGCAATCATCATAGCGTTAAAGACCGCTTCCAAAGTCCTCATATAGTATGTACCGACAATTTGTCGGTCCTGAAAGCGGTCTAAAACCCAACCCATGCCTCGATTACAGTCAATTCAATTAGAGATATGCTCATCGAGAACGATCAAGAGATTAAATTGCTATGGATACCTGGACACATTGGTATCATGGACAACGAAGCAGTAGATCGTGTCGCAAAGTCGACTAACTCAACACCTGTGACAACAGGGAACACAGTCGAAAAAGTAGATGTCAGGCGATTTATACTAAACCACATTCGAAACATAAGAGTATAGAATTGGCTTAATTTCAACCACCATTACACAGCCATAAATCGAGAACTCACGACTGCTACTTATCCCACAAATTTTTCAAAAAAGCACTTTCAAACGTTCATAAGACTCCGCCTAGGCCACACTCTTTGCAGCCATCAACACCTTGTAACAGGCAATCCAACACCGACTTGACCGCTCTGTCCACATGTTTTGACTCTGAAGCACATTTTTTCCGAATGCACTGCTCTCGAAGAAACTAGAAACCGTCTTCTTAAACACAATTGGATTGAACTCCTCAAGATTCCCAATGAAGTGAACATAATTTCAATCAACAACTTTATGAAAGCAACAATCTAAAATTAGTAGAAAAAAAATTATCAAGAGCTGATAGCAGCTAATTCTCATCAGTACATTTTTAACACGTTAATTTATTTAATTTTGTTAATATATTATAATAATAATAAAATAAATTGTATATTTAGTATTGGTTAGTAATTGGTTAGAGCGCCAAATGAAAAAAAAAAAAAATCCAGCAACGAGCGCTCCAAAGTTAATTGAAATGGCCAAAAAGTAAGACTTGCGATCCAGAAACTGTTCGAAAAATACTAAGGAAATCAAATTTAGTTGGTAGAATAACGCGTAACAAATCTTTCGCAAGTGCAAGAAATAGAAGTATAAGAATTGCAGTTTGCGCATGGCCATCTAAATAAGACCACATCATTTCGGAGGACAGTACTTTTGCAGACGCGGTAAAATGTGGATGGCAGATCTTTTATATTGGTGCGAAGTCAATATGTAGCACAAACCTCAAAATTTGCGAGCTAGCACGGCGGCGACGTTATGGTTTGGACATGCAAGTCATCAAATAGAGTTGGAAATTTGACCTTTCGGGAAGAAACAATGAACAAATATGTTTATTTAAAACTTCTCCAAGAAAATTTAGTTCAAAGCGCATAAAAATTACAAATTGAAGATGACTTTCGCTTTTATCAAGAGAACGACCCTAAGCATAAGTCACAAATAATACAAACTTTCGAAAATTTCTGGTCGGTTTTGAAGATAAGCATGGGAATATATGACATCCATAACGAATCTGATCGTAAAAAGGCGATACTTGAAATGTGGAACCAAATTAGTCCAAAATACACAAAAAAAATTGGTTGACTACATGCCACGTAGATCTCAAGCTGGAGTTGATAATAAAGAATACTCAACAAAGAACTTCTTCTTAATTGGCGCAATAATAGCTTAAGCGATTTTGGCCGAGTTTAACAAAGCGCACCAGTAGTTACCTTCTCGTACTAACCAGCGCCAGTTGGACACACCAATTGAAACCAAGTCCTTCTACATCTGGTCTTCCCAACGCAGATTACGCTTTCCTCTTCCTCTACTACCACGAGCTGGTACCGCATCGAATACATTCAGAGCTGGAGCGTCTGTATCCAATCGGACGACATGACTTAGCCAAAATAGCCGCTGTGCTATGTCTACGACGTCGTAAAGCTCATGCAGCTCTTTCTTCCATCGTGTGCGATATTCGCCGTAGGTAGGTAGGTAGGTAGGTAGGGTGGTTGTCCTAAGACACACTTAGACCTTCGGCAGGTCCATTGTGATACCACTGGAGCTTATCCTTACTCTACTGGTTCCCTTTCAAACCATCCGGTTGTTTTAATCACCGAGCAGAGCTTCGTTAGTTTTAGATGGGCTATATCCGCTACATCGGTTAGAAATGCTGTATCGAGGGTGCGCAGCCTTCTTCTAGCTAGGCTTTCACACTCACATAAAAGGTGTTTGACTGTTTCCTCTTCTTCTGTATTTAGACAGCTTCTACAGTAATCGAAGTATGGTAGTCCTAACCTTCTAGCGTGGCTGCCTATTAAACAATGACCTGTTAATACACCTATCATTTTTCTTATAGATTCCCTGTTGAATCTTAGCAAGATCTTCGATCGACCGCTGTTCCAGTTCGGCCATGTCTGTCTGCTTAGTTCGCATGTTGTGAGGTTTTGCCAGATTGTATTTACCTTTTTGATGGTTTCCCTGTCTATAAGTAATTTACAAGTGGCTATAGGCATGGGTATCAGCGTCTTATCCGGTTCGAGATCGAGCGTTGTACCGGCTCTTGCAAGTTCATCCGCCTATTCGCCGTCACAAACGTGCAAAAAATCTTATGCAGAATCTTTCTCTTGAACACTTCAAGCGACGCCTCATCGGAAGTTGTCCCAAACAAAGAACTGAATGCTTTAAAATTTAAAAGATCCGAAATGAATAATTGCTCATTTTTAAGTTGCACCATTTAAGCTGCGACAAATTCTCGAATGATTTTTTTTTTTGCATTACACTGAAATGAGTGAATACTTTTTGGTATTTTGTATTGGAAAATGAAATAAAATAAAACAAATAAAATATCTGTAAACTCCGTTTTTCCATTTTCGCAAAATATTTTGAAATATAGAACACTTTACAAAAAAAAAAATGTTTCAATATCAAATAAGGTGTGAGTGACTGTATACACATTCATTTAATTTATGCATTTATATATATTTTTTTGTTGTTTTTTGATATCGTAAAACTTAAGTAATTATTATTTGCAAGTGAATGTAAAAAGTTGAATTGCGCTAAGCTATTTGCATTTTTATTTCTTTTTGTAAATAATTGATAACGGTAAAGGTGTGAAAAGTGATTTAACATACAACATTGCAACGTCTCATATAAAACATCAGCGACCAGCTAACAGCTATTTAAGTGATAAATTTGTATTAAATATTCGAAAATCGCCTTCGTAGCATAAAGTTCGATATATTCACTCTCTCGCTTCAAATGTGCTTTTATTCAGTTTTTGTTTTATTTATGATTTCTTGCCGCTTGGCGGACTTCATACTCGTAGTATTTATATATATGTATGTACATATTAATAAGATGTTCAAATGCTTTCGTAAAATTCTGTTAAAATGCTGCTCTACACGCATTTGTGTATTAGCTTCAAAGTGATCTCATTTAATGATTGATCCATTTCAGTAAATAGTTCTATATGTATGTAAGTGGTAAATTGTTTCAATTCATGTAAATTACATTTAGTCGTATTTGTTTGTGTGTATAAATTACATAACAATGAAGTTCGTATATGGTACATATGTATGTGTGTATTTGTCCAGCGCGCATATGCTAAATTTATATTTATGTAACTAATTAGGTATTTTATATACATATGTACATATGCGTGCAATACAAAGGAAACCGTAGTCATGTCAATAAATACAAACATACAAACATAGTTTCGTATAGTACGTAAAGATATTCTACAATTCAAAGCCATATACACAAGCGGCGAATCAATAGTTTCTCTGGTCAGTATAAATACATATATTTTAAATAAGCATAATAATCTTATTTCATTTTGCTAATAATTCACATAGCTATTGTTTTAAATAACAAATGAAGAAGTAAAAATAAAAATAAAAAACAATTTACTATTATAATTTGCTCTTAGTTGGGTACAATAACAAGGCGTGCTTGTAAATCAACTCTCTATTGTTCATTGTTGTTGTGAGCAGAGTAACGTTTTGCGAAATTCTGCACATGCATACTTACACATATATGCATGTGTGTGTGATAACAATTCTTTTTCACATTAGACAGCCATGCTTATATAAAATCTAATTCAGATAGAATTGTAATGTATTTTCTTATGAATTTTTAAAGCAATTGTTATCAAATATATATAAAATAATATATAAAGAAAAATTCTGTGCGAAAGTGCTTAACAATTCATAGATTCATCAGCATGAAAAAATTAAAGTTCTTCCACAATTCAGATTAGGTGCTTTGGTTAAATGTGTGTCGCTAATTTTATAAATATTTTAAGCCAATTAAGCCATGAAATTTACCGCCTTCTCGCATCTCTTGATACGAAATTATTCTTAAGTGTCCTGTGTGAATTCAGTTTGATTTCGACGCAGAGAAGCGCACTACGCACTTGCATATCGCACATGCAGTGCAAGAGGGTAACAACTCGGAGTTCTGAGTTTTTCGTTGCTTTTTATTTCAAACACTCAATACAATTTGCGCTTAAGCTAGAACTCTAGGCGCTATGGCTTTCAGCTATAAAAACGCTTGGCATGAAATTCTAGGTTAGGTTAGGTAGTGCTGACTGATCTGTAAAAATAACTGCAGTTTAAGCTTCTCAGCAAACTCGGCAACCTATTAAAACAACAAATCTAAATTATTTATGTCTACGAAAATGTTTATGCCATTCAATTTAATTGTGAATGCAACCGTGCCAACGTAAGTTTCCGAGTTGTGTCTCTATTGCATTGAGCGTGCGACAAATTGACGTCTTAAGTTAAAAAAAAAAAATAGTGTGCGGTATTGTTTTGCTGTGCAAGGTAATGACACAACATAAATGACTTTTCAACAACTAAATATCCAACAACCAACTAGCTTTGTTTTTCTCTTTTTTACGCTGTGAAATTTTCGCGCAACTGGCAACGTGGCCACTTTGTTACAGGAACTTGCGATAATTCCTTAAATCGGCTTGCTCGTCAGTCACACCAACACCTGTTAGATCACCCATCACACCCACCGCCGCTGCAGCACTTTCAAAGGAGGGCGGTTCACTATTCAATCCCGGGCTAGGCGGATCACAGACATTTAAATTGTTCACTTTTGTACGACGACGCCCACGCGTGCCACCTGTACCGCGCGGTCGCCTACCAGTACCACTACTCGATGTTGGTGTTGCTGTAATGTCACCAGTTAACCCACTGCTGTTACCATCATTTGTGTCCAGTGCCGAGAGTGATGCATCAGAAACGGTTGCTGGTGTAGAAGCCGCTGAGCTTCGGCCGCGATGCCCGCCAGTACGACGGCGTCCACCACCGCCGGTGCCGCCGCCGCCTCCCTCGCCCATTCCAGTTGAGTTGCGTTTATTTGGACGCCGCTTTCGACGCTTTTTGGTGCCATAACGTGGATCATAGTCGAATTCATCATCGGCAGGTGACTTGGGATCTTCCAGTGTATCTAGCTCGTTAATTTCAATATCATCGTAGAACCATTCCTTTGACATGTCATCCTTCAGCGGCTGGTGCGCTTGCTGTTGCTGCACTATTAATTGCTGACTATCTTTGCTGTCTGATGTGTCGCCACCAGCTGCGCCCAAAGAGAGCGATTCATCTAGCAATGTGCCATTCAAATCGGCATCAAGTATCGAGCTAACACTGGACCCAACTAAAGGCGACGTAACTAGGCCAGTGGTAACGGTGCTAGTTTCGTTATCTTTGCGCAATGCTTGAAATGGCCGATCGGGAAACCTGTAAGGACAGCAATTATTCTAGCTTAAAAAGTTCACAAGTCAATGAAACTAAAAGTGATTAAGTCGGCTTACCGGTACATTTTATTCAGATACTGGCGCCGGCTTTTGCGCCAACGCGTTGCCGGGTATGTGTAGATTTGCCCTTGACGAAACCCCGGCATCCGTTGCCGTTTGTCCATGAAGAGATGTGAATGATTTTGTGCAACACGGGTTTGAGGATCGAAAAAAGGTACGCGCAGTCGGCGTTCCAAACATAGACGTGTATTGAAGTTAGCGCTGAATTCGATTGTTTCGCGATACGAAACATCTTTGAAGAAATTCTCAATTTTGTCCAGGTTGGGTGCCGAAACTATTTGTATATCGACGGCTGAGGTCATGTTTGCTGTCAGCAGTGTATCACCTAAAATAGCCTCTAATCGCAAATCAAATACCGAAAAAAAATTCTTGCCTAAAGGGCTTGCGTTGCCCAAAGGCCGTGTAGGTTGCAGCGACAGCGGCGGCAGCAACAGTTGCTGTGTGAGGTGGCTGTTGCTGTGCCGTCACAGTTCAAATTATGTTCTTATCTATTTGTGGATTTCTGCTTTGATTTTCAAATTCTACTAAGCAAACGTTTCTCTTTATTATGCGTTCTATTAATTTTACCGATGCATCTACGCTTTTGAGCGTAGAGATTTAAACAACATTTTTAATGGATATCTAGAGATTTTATTAATTAAATTTCGTAAAAAACTTAATTCCTTATATTTCTTCTTCGACACTCCTTTCACCACTTCACACATTAATAATCCTGCTGTTCCTTTTTTCACAACTTTCGCCGTTTCCCTTTTGCTATGACATTTTTAGACGACAGGTGATGTACACGATTGATATCGATAAATATCGATTGTTCACGTTTATCTGAACTACAAATATGTTGAATTTGGATATTATTTTTTAATGCATACGAATTTATAGAAAAAGAAAATATGGAGTAAAAAAAATATACAGTAAAAATATGCATAAAAAAAAAACAAAAATAAAAAATAAAAAAAAATTTATATTGAAAGTTATTACATCAAATATGCGTTGTTGTTGTTGTTGGAAAAAATTAAAATTCCCCATACGACTACATATACGGGGAATGCTCCTGAAGTGACAGTCCGTGGCCGGTTATAAAACCGGGTCGTTCCCGTTACGTAGTACCGACTGTCGCTGGAAAGATCAAATGGCCGTAATTTCAATCGATTACACAGGCCTGCGAAATCTCGCTTTTTTACAGTTTCTACAACCGCTATGGGTGTTTCTTGAAGGTTTTTTATGCTGAAAACGAATATGACCTTGAAAATGCTCCAGCACGTCAGGATTTTTGGCAATTTGAGGTTAAATAGTCAAAAAATGCAGATTTTGGCCATTTTTAAAATTTTTTTTTTGAGC
The DNA here is from genome assembly GCA_037575425.1 of Anastrepha fraterculus. Taxonomy (NCBI): domain Eukaryota; kingdom Metazoa; phylum Arthropoda; class Insecta; order Diptera; family Tephritidae; genus Anastrepha; species Anastrepha fraterculus. The sequence goes on from JAYXIM010018577.1 coordinate 79,435, forward strand.
AAGGTAAAGTTTTTGACGTGATAACGTCTTATAATTCGATTTAACAGGCTGCACGCACGAAAAAATGTGTCGTTATCTTGCTCATTGCATTCAATGAACTGCAAGCGAAAGCGCGGAACGAACGACAAAGAGCACAATCGGCCCCCGCGTTCGGCAACGTTCGACATCTGGCACTGTCCTACTTGAGTGAGCATATATATGTATGTATATTTATGTATATGCGCATTTGTATATAAATTCACATACTTGTATTTGTATATGTCTTCTTCCTGTGTGCATGGTAATGAACCAATTCTCTGTTGAGAATAAACGATGATAGGAAAAATAGGAAATGAAAGGGAGTGCTTCGAGTGTAAAGTGTCTTGAGAAAGTCAAATCGATGATGATGCCTCTAAGTGTTGTTGACTTACATATTAACGTCTGATGCACAATCGAAATTGAAGATATCTTTCATGAATTTGATGAATGTTTCGTAATTTTTCACGTTTGTGTAAATGTAACTTGACTTATTCCATTGCAATTCCATTTACCTCCTCCTCTATATCCATACAAAATATCTATCAAACAAATAAAATTAAAATTTTGTTTTGAAAATTGCAACCATTCCATCAATATTTTCTTATGACGTTGTCACGTTAAACTATCGTCAGTAAACCGACTTTACAGACAACCTCTTTTTTTTTTAAATTTTCCACAACGGCATCGCAAAGTACTAATCTTTAGCTTTAAGGTCCTTTTTTAAAAATATTTTTACGATTAATATAAAAAAAGTTATTCTATTTTGAATTGGAGACTTTTAGATATGCAAATTCAACCTTTCTAACTCCGTAACGCCCCTGTAAAGGGCGAATTCAAAATAGTATAACTTTTTTTAATCGCAAAAATATTTTTAAAAATGGATTTTAAAGCTGAAGACTAGTACTTTGCGATGCCGCTGTGGAAAATTAAAAAAAAACTTTACCTTGCTCAAAAAAAAATTAAAAAAATTGCCAAAATCTGCATTTTTTGACTATTTAACCTCAAATTGCAAAAAATCCAAAAATTAATCAATCAAGCAAAATTAACTACGGTCTTTTCTTATATGGCTCCGCATCCAAAACTACACTTAATATCATAAAACCCATATACAACAAAGCTATCAGGAGCAGCCTGTTTGCCTTCCGCACCACCCCAATAAGAATCCTCCATATTGAATCTGGCTTGCCTACACTTGAAGAACGAATCCAAGAAATCAACTCTAAACTTATCCCAAAAACACTTTTCTTAAATACATCCATTATAAAAGATGACGTAAAAAAACTGCTACCATCCAAAAGAAGTTACAACGTTACGCCTGCTCTACTCAAAATCATTAATGTTTCTCGAGGATATAACTTAGAAACAAAACCGCAAACACTCTCCTATTATAATCCTCCTTGGAAATTAAGCACTCACACATGTGATATCACACTTCATACACATAAAAAAGACAACACCACCAATCCAATATTTAAGCAGCTTTTTCTCGAAAAGGTCAATACCCATAAAAATAACGGCTGGTCAATCGTCTTTACTGACGGATGTAGAACGGAAGACAATGTTGCATTCAGCGTAACATCCGAAGATGGCATATTTTTTAGTTTAAAAGCCATGTTCCCTTACTCTTCTATATTCTCGGCAGAAGCAGCGGCAATACACGAAGCTATGGTGTTATCTATCCAGAAAAAGACGAAAACCATAATATGTTCCGACAGTTTGTCAGTCATCCAAGCGGCTAGTAATCCCACTTTCAATAAATGGGAGACTGTTAATCAAATAAGGGATTTGCTAATAAAAAACGGTAAATTACTAAAACTACTGTGGGTCCCAGGACACACAGATATCGAGGGAAACACATATGCCGATAATGCAGCGAAATTCGCTTGCAATGCCCCAATTATAATCTGCCCAAAAACAGAAAGACTCGATATAAAACGAAATATAAATACATGCATAATACACAAACAGCGGCAGTCATTAAAAAACTACAAGCATGAACACTATTCCAATATTAATAAGAATGGAAAGCCTCCACTCTACCCAACAAATATACACGGATTTAAAACCCGAATTTTTTCCCACCTTCCCCTAGGCCACACAACACAGACCCATGAACATATCTTAAAAAAGAAAATCACCCTATCTGTACAACCTGCAACACAAACCAAACATTGCACCACATCCTCAACAAATGTCCAAATCACGCCAACGCAAGAAAAGAAATACTAAACTCAGAACAAATAAGCGACATCCTCGCCATTCCCAGTCACTCAAACATCGAAAAAATAAGCAAATTCATTAAAACTATCGAAATGACAATATAACAAATAATCCAGACACCCACAGACGACACAGAGCTGATGGCCTCTGCAGCCAATGCTCAAACATAATTTTAGTACTGGTATTCATACCAGTCACTAAAAAATAATAATAATCACTCATAAAGTTTTATGGCCATATAAAAATGGAAAATAGCAATGTGATTAGCTCAAGTGAAGATGAGTTCGATTTTGAACTGCTTAGAAACATATCTATTCATGGTGAAATTGGTGGTATATCAAGTGAGAACAGTGATGAAGATAGTGACATAGTATTGAGTGTAAGAAACAGGAAAATTAGATTAATAGACAGTGAATCCGGAAGTAGCAGTGATGACCCACAAGATTCTAATAATTCAGAATGGACACAGTGTGATGAATTTTCTGAAATACCACCGAGAATAAAATTCAATCCCGGCGAAAAACTACCAGCAGAGAACGTAAATTCATAGAGAAGGCGCAGTCCCGGCCCGTTCCTCCTAATAAAATACGGGTAGGAAAGCACAAGTTAACAGAATTTACGTTCTCTGCTACCAGGGCCACAGGAGCCCTCAAATGTAAAAGAACCTTCCGATTTTTTTAAGCTATTCTTTACTGACGAACTGGTAAATAAAATAATAATAGATACAAACAATTATGCCGCAACAAAGTTAGAGGGAAGGACGCTGCCATTACGCTCGATTTGGCAAACTCGAACTCGAAATTTTTGAATTATTTTATACCGAGTGAACAAATTTGTGTTGACGAATCGGTTGTGAAATTCAAAGGTCGAGTTTCATTTATAACATACTAGCATTTCCCAGTGGGCTTCGCACCACCATACATAAAATGTTTTTTTTATATCGCAAGAAATTTTTCATATTAAGTTTTCTTTATAGAACTCGTAAAATGTTTAAACAGTTGAATTAGTTGATTTTATTCATTCAACATACTTTCTAAAGATGTCACAATAGCCTTTTCTGTACTTTTTTAAAATTTGATTGTGGTGGTCACCTATGTATATACAGGTAAGGTGAAAGAGCCGATAAAAACTTGTAATTAAACTTTGATTCTTTAATTTCCATTTCAATTTTTTACGCTAAATAAATTATGCTAAAATAAATAAAGTTAAAAATGTTTTTCCAGTTCCTTGAAGGCTCCAGTTTTTATTATATTTTCGCCCAAAATTAATATTAACATAATACACTTACAACCACAACAGTACAACAGAAACGCTCATAAGCTGCTGTGTATTTGTTATTGTTTTTCCTATACAGGCATTTCGTATGAGAGGAAACCATTACTCACATAAAATATCATAACTCAGGAACGGTTGCACCCCCTTTTCTGCCATTCGATGGAGTACATATGGCAACGCACCTCCCCAAATACATATAATTTCACAATTAAATCCATAAGTGCTTTACATTTTTGCCGAAATGGATAGTCATGTGGTTCAAACACATCCTAGGGTTACCCAGGTCCGCGTTTTGGTCTATATCTCGAGACTCTAGTTACGGAGGGGCATTAAAAATACTCTATACTATAGAATCATCAGCAGCTTCCATTTGCTACCCATATTGTACAAACACATCCTATTGTTACCCTGGTCCACGTTTTGGATTATATCTCGAGACCCTAGTCACGGAACGGTATGAAAAATACTCTATACTATAGAAATCATCAACAGCTTCCATTTGCTACCCATATTGTACGAACACATCCTTAAGTTATCGTGGTCCACATTTTGGGCGATATCTCGAGATCCTAGTCACGGAGCGGCATCAAAAATACTCTATACTATAGAATCATCAGCAGCTTCCATTTGCTACCCATATTGTACAAACACATCCTAGGGTTACCCGGGTCCACGTTTTGGATTATATCTCGAGACCCTAGTCACGGAACGGTATGAAAAATACTCTATACTATAGAAATCATCAACAGCTTCCATTTGCTACCCATATTGTACGAACACATCCTTAAGTTATCGTGGTCCACATTTTGGGCGATATCTCGAGATCCTAGTCACGGAGCGGCATCAAAAATACTCTATACTATAGAATCATCAGCAGCTTCCATTTGCTACCCATATTGTACAAACACATCCTTAAGTTATCGGGGTCCACATTTTGGGCGATATCTCGAGACCCTAGTTACGGAGGGGCATTAAAAATACTCTTTACTATAGAATCATCAGCAGCTTCCATTTGCTACCCATATTGTACAAATACATCCTAGGGTTACCCGGGTCCACGTTTTGGATTATATCTCGAGACCCTAGTCACGGAACGGTATGAAAAATACTCTATACTATAGAAATCATCAACAGCTTCCATTTGCTACCCATATTGTACGAACACATCCTTAAGTTATCGTGGTCCACATTTTGGGCGATATCTCGAGATCCTAGTCACGGAGCGGCATCAAAAATACTCTATACTATAGAATCATCAGCAGCTTCCATTTGCTACCCATATTGTACAAACACATCCTAGGGTTACCCGGGTCCACGTTTTGTATTATATCTCGAGACCCTAGTCACGGAACGGTATGAAAAATACTCTATACTATAGAAATCATCAACAGCTTCCATTTGCTACCCATATTGTACGAACACATCCTTAAGTTATCGTGGTCCACATTTTGGGCGATATCTCGAGATCCTAGTCACGGAGCGGCATCAAAAATACTCTATACTATAGAATCATCAGCAGCTTCCATTTGCTACCCATATTGTACAAACACATCCTAGGGTTACCCGGGTCCACGTTTTGTATTATATCTCGAGACCCTAGTCACGGAACGGTATGAAAAATACTCTATACTATAGAAATCATCAACAGCTCCCATTTGCTACCCATATTGTACGAACACATCCTTAAGTTATCGGGGTCCACATTTTGGGCGATATCTCGAGACCCTAGTCACGGAGCGACATCAAAAATACTCTATACTATAGAATCATCAGCAGCTTCCATTTGCTACCCATATTGTACAAACACATCCTAGGGTTACCCGGGTTCACGTTTTGGCCTATTTCTCGAGACCCTGGTATCCGATTCTTAAAATTTTAAAACACAAACCATCTACTGAATAGTTCAAACAAAGCCTAAAAATTTGGTTTGGATAGGTGAGCCCGTTCTTGAGTTATAAGATTACCAAGGAAATGTAACTTCTTTTTATATATATAGAGATAACCCGAAAAAACCAACTAAATGGGGCATTCGAATCTATACATTAGTAGATTCGAATACGGGTTATATTTGTGGCATTCTGCCTTACTATGGTAGTCTTACAACGCAAACATTGATAAGGCCGGATCTTCCAGTATCGGCTAGAATTCCATTACATCTGTATACAATGTTGTTGAATAAAATTCCCAGTGCGCAAGGACATCATATGTTTACGGACCGGTACTATACTAGCTGTATTTTAGCTGATGAACTACGTAAATTAAAATGTTATTTGACTGGAACAATATTAATATGGAGAGGGGAAATGTAGCCCAGCTCCTGCGGCTGACAACGGACCCATTTCGTGGTCTAAGTGGCATCGTTGTTTCTATGTGCGATGCGGCTGCCAAACCTAACCTAAGTGGTGGTGAAAAATTAAACAATATTTGATGTTTTATTAAAACACAACTTTTTTATTTTACCTTACATGTGAAATCATAAAACGTTTCGTTTCCTCGTCATAATAATAATAATAATAATAGTAATATTAATGTCTGTATAATATTTTTGATGCATATATTAATATTTATGTAGTATTTATTTTATATAACTATATCTGCAAGTAACTAATTTATATATATGTATATATATATATATATATAGATATTACCTAGCTTTCTTCATTATTATTTTTAATTTATGCAATAGTTCACTTGCTCCTTTGTTTTATATCCCACACACTGCACTTAAATGTTACATAATATTTCGCCTTATATATTTTTAAGTACATTAGCGCTTTTTATTTATTAGCTGGTCTTGCTTAAACTAAGTTAAAGAAATTACAATAAAATGTTTAAAATAAGCGCAACGGACAAACAATAATTAAAAGGAGGCCAAAAAAAGAACAGAAATTTTAGCAAATATTGTATAAATTGGCTTTAGTGATAGCCGCAAAATAAAGCCGCTAGTTATGGTAAAATCGGCACGTACATTAAAAAAGGGTAAACGCTATGTGCCTTCAACTTTAAAACACTATTTTCACACATAAGCAAACCTCTTTTTGATTAAACTTTAGCACATACTAATATACATAACTATAAATACACAAGTAGTATATCAGCCTAATTGCAGGGTGCCTACTAAATTTCAATAATTAAACCAGTTACAGGTTTAAGTGTTTTTGCTTTTCTCTCTCTCTCTGTTCTGCACAAAAAAATCAACTGAGCGCATACATATTACAATAACTTTGCCAAATAACAGTTAATATTCACTTTATTAACTAACAAAAGCTTGCAAATATAACACAATAGCATGCATTTCTCCATTACCAACATTATTTATTATCTTAATACACCACACAGATATTTTGCCAATCAATACACATTGCAAAAGAATAGTAAAGTGAGTACGAAGCGCTAAGCACAACAAGCGCTACAACAACAGACAATTCGCAGTTTCCCAACAAAAGTGTCTTATGTTCTCGCACACTGCATTTTATTTAGTTTTTTTTTCATGTGAGAACAAGAATGTAGTTTTGGACTTATAATATTTATTATTATTATCATTTCTATATTTTTTAATCGTTTTTTTCTGTTTTTTTTTTTTTGCTTTTTCATACGCTTAATACATAATACAGTTATATGGGGGGTGCCATGTATATTTTACAAATTTCACATGAGCGTGTAATGATTATGGACATGGATTTGATTGACTATCTTGCATCGTATATCCTTTGTAAACATTGAAAATAGAGTGTACGCGTGTTTTTGTTTGAATACACGCAAATTTATCAGTTAAACTCTGTGTGTGTGTGTTACCGAATGCTTCGTTAATGTATATTACAAAATATATATTTATAAAGAATATATAGTTTGTGTAGTTTACGAAGAACACATGTATACCATACTTGTATGAAAGGAGAACAAGGAGAGAAAAGGAGGGAACAAAGGGAGGGATATCGTTTTTGTTTTTCTCAGTGTTTTGTTAGTTTCCAGTTTCGATCTTTTTGTGTTTCCTGCTTAAACGCTCTATTAACATTGTATATGCTTATACTGCAAATTTCATTATTTATATTTTGATTCAATCCTATTCGGGTGCAGTGTCGGGGAATCCGCTCACTTCTGTTTGCTCCGCCACGGGTTGCCCATCGACAACATATGATATGCGTAACCTCATACGAAGGGTAGCCTGAAAAAGGTGACAACGCTTATTAATGAGCTGTGTAAGTGATTTAATTTGTTGTGATTTTTACGCACATTGGACGTACTAACAACACGCATCTCTTGCGTTATAACACCACCTGGCGGTAAGACCGACCCAGAAGGCGATATCATTTGTAGCGTGAATACTCTAGGAACTGCGGCCTGTAAAATAAATGTAAAATAGTAAAAGAAGATTTCGGAAATGCAATATTGTTTATATAAATATTTTGCTAGAGTAGCAAGCCTAAATGTATGCTATACCGGCAGCAATTTATATAAAGGGTGTTTTTTTTAGAGGTTAGGTTTTCAAGATGAAATAAAACGTATATAATTTAATGTTATGGCCAAGAATTTAGCTTTATTATAAAGATAAGGGTTTGCCATTATGTTTTAAAAATGATTTCGGGCAAGTGGCCGCCGCGGCTGGCTCGAATAAATTCCAGCCGAGAGGCCCAATTTTCGACCACTTTTTGCAGCAATTGGGGCCGTATGTCAGCAATAACGCGCCGAATATTCTCTTCCAAGACGTCAATCGTCTCGGGCTTATCTGCGTAGACAAGCGACTTCACATAGCCCCACAAGAAATAGTCCAGCGGTGTTATATCGCACGATCTTGGAGGCCACGCCACAGGTCCACGGCGCGAGATAATGCGCTCACCAAAAGTTTCCCTCAATAAATCGATTGTTGCGTTGGCTGTATGGCATGTAGTGCCGTCTTGTTGGAACCAAAGGTCGTCCACATCAACATCGTCCAATTCAGGCACGAAAAAATCATTAATCATGGCTCTATAGCGCTCTCCATTGACTGTAACATTATGGCCGGCTTCATTTTTAAAGAAATATGGACCAACGATTCCCTCTGCCCATAGAGCACACCAAACAGTGACTTTTTGAGGAGTTAACGACGTCTCAGCAATGGCTTGTGGATTATGTTCACTCCAAATGCGACAATTTTGCTTATTGACATACCCATTCAACCAAAAGTGAGCTTCATCGCTGAACAAAATTTTCTTCGATGCGTCGCGCGAACCGTACCATTATTTTCGTAATAAATTTGCACGATTTGCAAACGTTGTTAAGGTGTAAGTCTATTCATTATGAAATGGCAAACCAAACTGAGCATAAATCAAGTGACAGCTGTCAGAAAGACCATCTACGAAAAAAGTAGTGCCAACTTGAAAACCTAACCTCTAAAAAAAACACCCTT